>JBBYHO010501703.1:0-22602 GCA_038382025.1 Adansonia gregorii
CTTGGAGAGACACGAGCTTGATCTTCTTATCTAACCAATTTCTCTATGAGGTCTAAAAAGCAGCCATTAGGTCTCCTTAAGATATTAGCTTATCTCTTAAATTTACTAACCTGATAAATATTATCAGTAAACTCTGGATGTCTATAGTAAGCTCTGCAGCCACAACATCGATCCAGAACTGCAAAAGAAAGAAGCAAAACACATTATTCAACAAATGCGTTAATGAGAGCAGTGTGGGGGAAGTCAATTGGGATCATAAAAAGATAGAACCCTAAATCATTGATGTCATTTGGTGATTTCAATTTTGAAATAACATGTTGCAAGGACTATGCTTTAACAAAGTTCAATAAAGAAAGAAACAAACCATGAGCGGAACAGAGGTTTTGGTCAGTCACATTACATTTAGGGAAGGTAAAACAAGGGTTTAAAATTTCTCCTTTGCTCCACTTTTTAGTCCCTGCTACTAAACAAAAAAAGGTGGTGAAAGGGTGAAAACGATGGCTTTGTTATTACCTTACATCAAGTACAACGACATTTTTACTTGAAAAAAGGCAAAGTCAATCGAGTATCTTATGTCATGGTTTACTGCTAGTTAAAAACTTTCTCCCCTTTGTCCCACACAGCCAAAAATGGTGAAAATCAAGTATCCTCTTTGCTCCTAACCATCCTAGGCCTGACCCTAGCTCCTCTCTCTGCTGCGTCTGGAAACTAGTCAATAATAAAGTTTTGAGACTCCTCTGAGCTGAGATTTGTCGACGATTCCAATTACTTTTTTTTTTTTAATTTAAAAATTTTTTAATATTTGAAAGTTTAGATAAAATTATAAAATTTAAAAACGAGTATAGATAAAAAAATTTAAATTCAAAAATTAAGATAAAAATATTAGACTAAAAATGAATTTAGGTAAAAAGAAAAATTAAACTCCGTAAAAATTAGGCAATCTTTAACTTAAACAATCAAAAATCCAAATTTAATCCAATTATTTTTTCAATTATATAATATATATTATATAATTTATATAATACAAAATAGATATATATAATTTTAATGTAAATATTAAAAAATTTGTTAACTTATTTACCTTTTAAATTAAATGAAGAAAATATAACCTTATCGATAATTAAATAAAAACCAACATATTTTTTAAATTTTTTTTAAAAAATTAATATAAATTAATCTAAACGAAACGAAACTAAACAGCAAATTTAGACATAACTGAAAATCTATTTTGGATTGGACCTAGCTTGGACAAATAAATACAACGATAATTACCATACATAGCCCAAATCAAGCTAACCCACGGCCACCTGTACTCTATGTTGGATTCATATTCCAAATTACAAAGGCAAACTGCAAAGAAAAGAATGTCAACAATATTAATTAAGAAAACAAAAGAGAAAAAATGGGATGAGTGAGGAATTATTCCAGCCGTTAAAATTAATTACGATTTAAAATATGATAATGGGGTTCTGCTACCTTAAAATCAGACCTAACAGACAGGAAGAAGAAGAAGAAGAAACAAAAACTTGAACAATAACAACAATTCTGAGTAACAATAATAACTAATGAACACTACAAACCATTACCATAGCAAAGCCTACCCCCTTCAACTTCAACCCCATCTGGAAACAAAATTATACAATATTGTACATATCAGATTTGCTTTTCTGCTTCAGCCCCTGACCAACCGAACCTGTGATTGATTGATTGATTGATTGTCGGTCCTGAATTCAAGTCCGACTTCCAGGTTCAGCTGAAAGCACCTTTGGCCAGTATAATTCCGAAACAGTAACAAACTCTCGATCAACCATCCAATAGTTTGAATCATTGAATTCGTTCATCAGCGGCATCGGGATTCTCCTTTTTCTGGTCCCTTCGGAATGATGTTCCTCTTCAATGGGGCTGCTTCCCCGACTATTCCTTCTTTCAAAGCTTGTTCCATTGCCTTCTCAGTACCTTCTAATTCTACACCTACAAATTCGACATCCTCTTCAAACAAAGAGGGCACTGGCGGTGGGGATTTCTGACTTGCATCGCTACTCACTGATACATCACTCGTATCCATGGAGTCAGAGGAACCACATGGAAGTATGGATTCCCCATTTGAGCGGGGCCCAGCATCAGTGACCACTGTCTCAGTTTGACAGGGTAGGTTCACATCTGTGCTGTCATCATCAAGAAACGGATTCTTGCTTGAACCACCTACTCGCAAATCTGAATATTCTCCCCATCCCACCCACTCGGGTAAAGACCTGCCTCCAAACAAATCCTCGTTCCCCATTGCATCAAACCCAAAGAATCCCATATCATGAGAAGCATTGGCTGTCTCCCCTTGTGGATTCAAGCCTCCATCGCTCATATAATTGTTAAAACCATTCATCGCATTGGAAGTAGATGTGTCGTTCGCCAACTGTTTGTTTTCATTTAACTCATCCTCCTCTCCAACTACCACCTCATCATCACTACTACTGCTACCACCATTTGCAGTGCCATTCAAGTTAATCTCATTCATCATCTCCATGGGGGATGCAGCCACAGGTGCATTACAGGTTCTGTCATCTTGGAATGCAAACCAGTTGGAATTTGTGAACACACTGCTCATTAAAACAAGGGTTAAAATCTCCATAACGCAGCTTCTTTAACAAAAGAATATAAAACTGTATGTTTATAAAAGCCAAGGCCATAGGGAATCCTTGAACAACATTCACTCATATAGAGTGGCCATCATGAACCTCATCAACCGATTACTCCATTACTATGGGTAACAAGAAGAAAACTAACCTTCCTTGGTCATCTCCAAGCCTCAACGATGATATGACAACCTCAGCAGATTCATCATCAAAGTATACATCCTGCAAATTGAAAACATATATTTACTATCAAATATGATGCAAAATAATAAATAAATAAATAAACAAAGCTATTGGAAAAGCAACCTATTGGCCTCATAAACAAGCACAGAGAAACAATTTCAATTAATTAAAAGAAATCAGAGTCACCTCATCATCTCTATCAAGAGCACCATGCTCCTGAAAGCAGTAAAAGAAAATCAATAAGTAAAGAAAAGATGTGGAATTAAGAGATTGTTAGAGAAGCCAAACTACATACTTCTTCGTTATCATCATTCCCATGTATTTTGTATCTGAAAGCCTGGCTTAGGTTATTTGCTAAAGCTGCAACATCATAATCTCTATCATGAAGATCATCTTCGTCACTATCCCTTGTTCTGTCTTGCAATGATGTTGGGCGGCTGCACATGAGAAAAGAAGTACATGAGACTCTTTAAAAGATTTCTTCTGTCAGCTGTCACACCTATGTGGTTTCTACAAACAGCAATAATGTGCTATAACGAGACATGGATCCAAATACTGAATTCTATAAGAAACTTTATATTTGTAGGAATTATTTGTCAGAAGAACGCCATAAATAATTTAAAACAGAGAACAATAAGTGACATTTTATATGTCATTTATAAGTTAAAAATCTGCCGCAAGACCATAGAGTCCATGAATACATGCACTCTTTCAAATGCCATTTCAAGCACAAACAGAATCTAGAGATAATTGACCTTCAATTACGTATCCTACTCATCTGGCTGCAATGCATATCAGAAGTGAAGCAAGAGCATACCCACAAGCCCATCGATAAACATTTTCAACTGCATTACGTTCTTGCAGAACATTAGCTTGCCATTCATTCCATTCACTATTTTCCTATAAAGAATGCATGAACTTGTGTCAGCAAATGCACCAAAAAAAGAAGGTCATATAAAGAATCCAATACAATTGCCTAGCTCGCAATCCCAGCCAATGAAAGATCCCATCAATGTGCCAAATAACACAATTAATGAACTTAATTCAGATTTATCATACCACATAAAAAGGTTCAAACCCTAATTTTAATTATAACAAAAGTTGTTAGCTTTAAATAAAAATGCAACTACAGCCTGTAAGATCCTGAGCATTCATGCAACTTTAACAAGCAGCAAATTTCGCACCTGTAGACATGCCTGAATGCGCTTGTTGCTGCTGCCCAACTGTACAAGTTTATTTGAAATACGTGTAATATGTCCAATGTTTCCTACCCGTGGTGCATGCTTTCCAGCAGCAAGTAAAGTTGGCTGTTGGACAAGCAGACTGCTTAATCAGGCATCATTTATAAAAGCTTCTAATTTTACTGGGTATAATGCCTATTAGCCAAATGGACAGATAGCAATATGATTAACATCTACCTGATTACTGTCACCAGAAAGAATTGGCTGTTTGTCAGTTTGGAGAAATTTCCCAATCAAATCACATTCTTGAAGAAGATGATCAACCATTGCATCATTCTTGCTTTCCAGACATGATAATATTATACTTTCCACATGATGATGTAATGCATTGTTGTAAGGATACCTGCATAATTAAAAATAAAGAGACGATATCAAGCACTTTATTCAAATAAAATACCAGCATTTTATTACCCTGCTAATAAAATGATTCAACAACTCCCTCAAGAAGATATCAAGCACTTCTATATTCAAACTTCCAATAAGTTGTTTTCACTTTATTCAAGATGAAAGTTTTAAGCAAGAGCTCACTCAAAGAAAAGATCAAGAACTCGTTGAATGGTTCCTGAATTGACTAATTCCTTCTCGGCAGCTTCGTTTCCTGTTCTCAAAAGCACAGCAATGAACTCCACAATCTGAAATAAATAGCAAAATAATTCAGAAATAACACAACAAACTTCAAGACGAGCCCACACAAAGTCTGATATACATTGTGCACAAAAAGTCAAAAACAAATATATCAGACAGGTTTTGAGTATTACATGCTGGTTTGCAAATAAAAACTTATGATAAGAATATAACAAACCTTCAGACGATGCTTCCCGAGAGGCGGCCTCAATTCTCCATAAGTTGTAGGCAAACTTTTCTCATCAGATGACACGTTCAAAAGCATGAGCAAGTCACCTGCACAACCTCAAGCAGTCTTGAACACCATGGCTAAAATGCATGTTATACACACCTAGGATATTTGAAAACTATCACATAAAACTTCCAGCAAAGAAAATCCACTCACCAAGCTTAGGCAGCATCGCATTGATAGTCTCTGAATTTACAGGGATTGGAGGCTCACACATATGTTGATTTCGAAAAGAATGCATCAAAGGGGAAGCAACTGCAGATCTTTTTGGATCCAACAATGAGATACAAACTGAGAGTGAGTGTACAAGGCCAGAGTTTGACTGTGAATCTTCTAATGCATGACCAAATATCCTTGCAACAAAGCTGCACATAAGCATATTCAAAATTGCTGGTCAAATCACATACACAAAAGAGAATCGAAATGGTGATGCAGGCAGGGAGGAGACAGGAAGGAACTAGATCTCACAAACCTTGGACTAGAGAGTTTAGTGGCTAAAGCTGAGGAAGCATTCCTAGTTATTGCACATAATGTTTCTGCCGCATTAGCATGAACTTCAGGAGGACACTGATCATCGCAAAACATAGGCTGTCTCACACTCATTACAAAGTATGCTATGCCATGAAAATATTAAGACGGGATTACGTCATGAAAATGATAAAAGAGAAATTCTTGCTTACTGAAGGACTCAGTTTATCCACAATCATTTCCAGCAAATTGCTATCAGCTAACCATTGCATTACATCCAAAAAATTTGGATGTAAATGATCATCAGCACCTACTAACCGAACCAAAACCTGTGAAAAGGTGCATCTTATATCAATGTTCAACCCAAACATTTTCCATTCCAGACCATATGAATGCACTATTGCAATTAAACAACACAGAAAAATCTCAGATACCTCCATGATGGATGTGATTCCTATCAAATCAACCAGTTGGCAGAACACATCTTGATGTACCTGTTAATAATCTGTCTCAGTAAACTCATATAAATAAATAAAAAAAAATCTATCCTTCGTAGTTCAGAGATCATAAGCCACAGACAAGCCCAAGTTTTTGCATGCAAGTCACTAAGCCTCTTGCGCTATTACATTTAGCAGCCAGATAACCAACTGACCAGATGAAAAGGTTTATAATCCACAAGATAATTACAACATTAATTCAGTATGTTTACTAAGCTTGCAGGCGAAAATTTTTATAAGTGCAATATGCATGTCCATGTCAAATAAATCAGTGCAAGGTTCAACCAAGGAACAAGGTGGTGCGCACTCATATAACAAGTCTAAACTACACTAGTTATCCAGATTTGCAGGTTATTTAATGCATCACCCAACAACACAAAGAAATGTATCAAAAGCTTTGCGAGAAGTCTAAGACTGTGATAATAAACATAATGGCTCTACTTACCTGAACATAGTTCATAAGTGGAACAGTCTTCCGTAGCATAAGGCATACAACAACCTAAAATACCAAAGCAAATGAAACCTATCAAGTGGCAATAATAAACAAAGCAGTAGTCAAAGAGAATATGATGTAAAGCAGTACAGAAACTAATCAGAACATGAACAAGCACACCTTACTGAAATAACCAGCTAGCAAGGCACTATGAGGACGGTTCGGTTCCAAGAAGGAGAAAAGTAAGTTCATCAACTACAAAATAGAGAAAAGCTTATGAAACAAATATCATAGCAAATACCATAATTAAAGATGCATGATCATGATCAACAATGAAACCAATACCTCTTCCTCCTCAACTAAAGTCTTCAAAATAACATCAATCTCACATGTAAATATCTCACAGGCAATGAATGGAAACCTAGACATACAAATTAACAAATCATTAGGAAAAGCATTAACATCAGAAAAGTTACAAGACAAGGCAACAGAAAGAAGTCTAGTTCCTGATTTAACAAGAATGACATACTTGAAGGCCCGTTTGCTGTCAGCATCCTCTGGGGGTTCTTCAACAACATATCGCAATAACTGCTCAACTTGGGCTCTATCTCGTAGACTGTACATAAAAAATTAATAAATAACGAGCATCAAACAAGTGT
Source organism: Adansonia gregorii (assembly GCA_038382025.1). Classification (NCBI taxonomy): domain Eukaryota; kingdom Viridiplantae; phylum Streptophyta; class Magnoliopsida; order Malvales; family Malvaceae; genus Adansonia; species Adansonia gregorii. The sequence goes on from JBBYHO010501703.1 coordinate 6,965, forward strand.
AAGTATCTATCAGATTACGCAAACGCTTAGCCGTTATAATTATAGCAAACTGACTTTTAGTCCAACCAATTGCAATGGACTAGAAAATGATTGGGGAAAAACTATAATGAAAAATAAGGAAAAGCACAATGTGATATAGTGGCAAAATTACAAATTGATGAGTCGACTATTTAAAGCTTTGCACTCTTGGATTATCTCTTCCTCATCGAGAAGCTCTTCCAAAGTAAAGTTGTCCTTGTCTAATATCGATTCCACCTACAAAATAATATCACAGTCAATGAAACTAACCATAATCCCTATAAAAACAAACTCAATAAGCCGGACAACAACATGATTAGATATTGCCGGAAACAGTGAATGAACATCAACCTACCTAACCGTATCTGCATAGCTTAACAGATTTTCGTGAATTAGATTCAATAGCAGTTATCATTTAGTAAGATAGTTCAGCTTCAAGTGAAAGGAACTCTGGCCATTTCGTAACTTGAAAACTAGCTTAAAAATCAAAGTGAATTCACAGAATTGAACAATGAAATTTCCAAACGATGCAGACAAATCTATTCACTGAAACTACTATGATATGCCATCGATGAAAACAAAGTAAATTCCAAATTAAGTAAGCTAAAAGAAAAGCATTAATTCGACCCTAAAAAAAAAATCTAATTAACAAATTCATTTCAAGGAAAAAATTACTCCGAAAAAAAGGAGAAAATTACAGTATCGAGCAAAGATTAAAGAAATCAAAATTAGAATTAAAAAGAATAGAACTTAATAAATGAAGTAGCATAAAATTACTCACGGGAGAAGAGGCAGATAGAGCTGTGAGCTTCCAAAACATGGTGAAATAAGATGAAAGATTAAGCAGAGAATCCGAATAGATCTGTAAACCCTAAGAATAACCAGTGAATCTAGGAATTGTCGAAAGAAACGCAAGATTCAAGAGTAAAGTAGAAGAAAATATAAAAACCCTAATTCTTGCTGTTGCTGCAAAAAATTAAGAAGAAAAATAGAGAAATACAGATCAAAAAAACAAAGAAGTCCACTAAGCCAGAAGATCAATAAGCCCCCCAAAAATGATGAACAAAAAAAAAAGATTACAATAGTACGCTAAAGGATGAACAAAAAGAGGTATTCCGAATTTCACAAAACCAAGGTAATGGCTATATCAAATCATAATGCATGTATGTCGGCTGGATGTATGGATGGATGGATGGATGGATGGATGGTACGATGGGATGGGGGATGGACTTTTGTGGCCTTGGGGTTACTTGTGAGAAGCTGATCCACAAGTTTAAAAGAAAGGGAAACCTCTAAACTCACTTCCTAATCAAGTTTTTAAGGTCACAAAATTTTAATATAATAAATTCTTCAATAATTTAAGTATAAAATCTATTGCTTTGCTTTTTATTAGTTTTTCTTCATAATAATTGATTATAAAATATTCCCTTTGAAAAATATAATTGAACGTATTTTTTTTGGGATAAAGAATAAACTGAATTTGTTGTTGAAGTCAAAATGCTTGGTTGTCCTGAAATCTTAAAATTAATCATGTAATTGCACTCAGTTTGCAATATATACGTGCTTGAGTATTATTGGTAATATCAGCATTGAATTTCTTCTATTTTATTGCCTTTTGTCATCTGTGAATATGATACTTTGAATTTAGTTGGCTAATTGCTTAAGATTCATTACCCATTAAGTTAGCTAATTAAAAGTTGCAAAATAAATAGGTGGTTGATTGTTAAAAATATTTTTTAGATATATGATATTAATTGAATTAAATGTTAGGAGCCAAATAACGTAAATTCGTTAGATCCATACAATAACATAAAAATTTATGATGTCCAGATTAAATCATCGAAACTCCAATGCAAATCGACTACAAAGCCGATTGCTTTATTTCATAGTTCCTTAAGAAGATGTTTATTTTGTAAAATGAATGAACATTTATCTTATTATTATTGAATTTATTTTTTAAAATTAATTTAAGTTATAAATGAAGTACGAAATTTAATCAATTTCTTTAATACTTGTCAGCATGTCATATAGATAGCTTTGTAAAATATTATACATTATAACCACCAACCGAAAAAGTTTGACCGCTCTTCAAGTCCACAGCTCACGGCAACCAAAACAAGGAAGTAAAAGAAAGGGTTAAAAGGGTTAGATACTCTCTCCCATTACCTCTACTCTTTTTTCTTTTTCTTTTTTTTTTTTAATTTCCTTTTATTTTCTGGTAACCTCAATTATCCAAAAAAAATCACTTTCTTAATCGGTTAATCCCGGATTTCTCGCCTAATTCTTTGTGATTCCTTATTGAAATTTTCAGGTAATCGTATTTATTATTATTATTATTTTTATTTTTATTTCATATCTCAACTGCGTTATTCTCATTTCTTGAATCTATGTTTTTGTTAGGAAAGTGTGAAAATTTGTTATCATTTGTTTTTCGTCGATCCATTTGTTAGCAAATAAGATTTTAATGAAATATTATTTTGGATAAATTAATCTAATGCTCTTTTGTTGGTATGTCAGATGAACTGATGTTTCAATTGTTGACAATTTTATGATAATTATTTGTATTATTTAATGGCGATAGTCTAGCTGTTTTACTTTAACCCTTTTTTTTTTTTTGTTTTCGTTTTTAAATGAATTTGATTTAATCCTGTTTGATTACAGTGAAAATTGGGGGAAAAGAAAAAGAATTTTGGTAATTTGATAAGTTTTGGGGGTTGTGAGGATGAATTGAAGGAAATTTAGTGGAAGAGATGAATGTGAGCCGTGCCTCGGTTCACCCAGTGGAAGATCTATCGACCACGGACGGAGGTGTAGGCGACGGCAACAACAACAGCGAGGTGCCAAGGGTGAGGATGAAGGATATTCAGGGGATGCCTGGTACACCGGGAGGGCTTGCGTTGCAGATTTGTCAGTTTGTTTTTGCAGTTATGGGACTTCGTATTATGGCAACTACCAGTGATTTTTCATCCGTTACTGCCTTCTGGTAATTCTTTTGATTAGTATAATTCATTCCTCTTAATGTTAATTTGGATTTTCTAGTCATGATGAGGATCGACGATTGAGATTTTTCATATGGTTTTTTTCATTTGCAAGCTCTAAAACTTGTATGGAAATAATGCTATAAATTGAATGTTAGAACCTTATTTGTCTATTTGTGATAATTTTAAAATTTAAGAATTGAATATAGGAGCCTGCTTAATCGGCTGCTACTACGTGCATTGCATTGTGGTTTTTCTTTGGTTGCATTTGTCAATTTACTAGTTTAGACATAGCATTTCTTTTAAGATAATCAATATCTTGGTTCATGTGTTGACTCAAAGTGTAATTGGCTAGTATATTTGAGTAAAAGAAGGTTATTTTTACGGAATAAAATGTTAAAAGTTAAAACCCCACCTTGAACAACACATCAAAGTTGTATAATTTAGTGCTTACCATGTAGGCGAACTTTTTGGATAGCAAAGGGAAAGATACCAACTTCGCACATGTTTCAAATACTTAAATTAGCATCTTTACCTCCATACATGCTTTCTGCTTTTGGTTTGTTTCAAGCCTAATCCGCCTGCTATTAAAACCTTTGGGTAACTTGCTAATTTGCCATGTTTTACATGCCAAGTGGTGTCTTAGATCAAACTCTCTATGAGATGTCAGAGAAATGGAGCATGAGTTCTTAGAAAATGGCAAGTGGCAATTGTAGGATGTCTTAATTCTCACTCTGTAGGTGCTCTATTATCTGGGCATTTTGATAATCATAGAAGGGTTGTCTAAGAGATAGGTTCTCATGCTCTTAACTTTTCAAGGAGGAGAACTCACTTTGGTTTACTCCTCTTTTTTTTTTTCCCCCTTTGAAAGGAGATTGGAAGTTCTGGACTCTCACAATTTGATTTCTCTTAATAGATTCTTTACATGAATGTTTATTATTCAACTCTTGTTTCTATATGCATTGCTACTTGGACTTCTTCCGTATTCGGTATCTTTATATTTAATCCTTCACTAGAATGGTTTTAGTCTGTTTTTGATGTTATCATGACTCTTTCATAACGTGGAACATTTTTTTGTTTGCTACATCAGCTACCTTGTTGCTGCCACTGGCTTGCAGAGTTTGTGGAGCTTATCGCTGGCTGTAATTGACATTTATGCCCTTTTAGTGAGGCGCTCGTTGCAGAATTATCTTGTTGTTAGTTTGTTCACTATTGGTGATGGGGTAAGATAATTGCTTTCTGTAGTTATAAATGAAGCTAAAAGGTTGGAACACACGTGATGTTCTATTTGTTTGAATGTCTCTGGCTTTCCAGAAACGTATCATATATCTACCTTCATCATTGCCGCTATATTTGGTGCATCTGCTATGATCTCAACAATTTGCTGGGACGTAGTATTTGACATATTCAAAGCTGCTTGGTCTACCGTGTGACTCCTTGTGGAGAAAAGCTTCTCTTTTCTCTTTGAAAAGTGCGGGTAATCAATACTCATTCCAATATTCTTCAACTTTTTTTCCTCATTGAGAAATTTCGATTTTAAAGCAGTAAAACTGTATTAAAAGTCTTCAATGCAATTTTCCAATCAAAGCTCATTGACTTGCTATGGTTTCTGATGTATGCTACTGTAAGGAATTGGTGTTTGCATTGGCTAACAACGAGTAGAACTGTAGAATACAATTAATCACCAATAGCTAAACTTTATGGTGGAACTGGATTCAAATTTTGGCTGGCACTTTGTTATATGCTCTACTCAAACTGAAAAAAGTTGGTTCCTACTTTTTACCAGTCTTCTTTTGAAGAAGCCTTGGGGTTGCCATTGTTTTCTTTCACTATTCATATAGCTATATTCCCATGATCCTGTAGAACTAATTCCTAATTCCCTTAGAAGAAGAATCGGTGCTTGTTTGCATAGTTTCTGCATATGCCATGTATGTGTTATTAAATTTGAACTATGTGGAACCTTCACACACACTTGCATTAGTTAAGAGCTCAAACAGTTTTAGTTTTTTTCCACTGCTTGTTTATATCTCCCCATTGTCTTACGCTTTACATGTGAAAGATACAAAGCTCTGGACATTTTGTTGGTTTTTTTGGGTCTTGGTCATATGTTTTTTTACCTTGCAGATCGCATCCACTCTGACGTTTGCTGCAGCTTGTGCTTCTGCGGGCATCACTGTTCTTATCGACAATGATCTTGGTAGCTGTGCTCACAACCATTGCGTGCAGTTTGAAACTGCTACTGCAATGGCCTTCATTAGCTGGTTTACTGCATTGCCCTCATTTTTCTTCAACTTTTGGTCAGTGGTATCCCGATAAAAGAAGGTAACACGGAAAAATTTGAAGTAGAAATGAGTAACCATACCATTTTAGAATGCCCTTTGAAGCATTTTTATCACAGGTATCTTTCATCGTATCATTCTTGGGTGCCTTGAAAACAAAAAACTTGGTTGTGGGATTTTAAAGTTACATAGTCGTATTGTAAATCAGGCTGCGAGACAAATATCTGGGCATATAGGACATTATGAATACCATTGCTTCAATGCACACTTTTGGAGATGGAATGATTGGATCACATTAATGTAAACATGTATATGTTTTAATACTAAATAGCTATGTTGCTTCAAGTCTTTATTTATCTTAAAATACCGGTCTCTGATATTCATATTCAAGATAGGTATAGGGATATATGACCATCCAAGGATCTTTCAAATAGAAGAAAATAATTGAACATATTTTTGTTTGACACGTATACCCACTCCCAAGTCAAGAGTAAAATAGCTGGTGTGTTTGTGGGTCAAATTTATGTACTATTGTGCTTCTCCTTGTTCTTTCTGGTTAGCAATTGCAGGATTCCAGTTGCGGATCTCTGGTCTTTCGTTCAAAGATCCTTTTACCTAGCTACGGGCTGAACTTTTACGAGTCTAGCCTGAGTCATCTTGAGTTACATCAAGTACCAAGTTAAACCGAGCGTGAGTTGGAGTGTCTTAATATTGACATGAGACTGAGAAACTCGTCGGTATAATAGTGCTTTTATTTTTGAATACATATATTTAATATAAGTAAATGGCAAAAATATGTTTATATTTTTTATTTTGTCAAACCTAATTGAGCTTATTGAACCAAATTTTAAGTTGCTCGGGTAAATTAAAAATTGAATTTGAATATAAGAAATAAAAATCGATCGAATGAATTTCAAGTGAATCAAGTAGATTCAACCTTCACAGTGCTTTTTTTTTTTTTTGTCAGACAGTTTATACTGCGCAACAACACAGCTCTGCTCCTGCTCTTGCTTCAGTTTCTTTATACTGCGCAACAACACAGTTCTGCTGCTGCTGTTGCTTCAGTTTCTCAGTTGAGCGCTGCTCTTAACAATTATAAGATATAAAAACAATACATCACAAAAAAATAATTTGAATATAATATTAATATACAAATACATTAAATTTTATATAACATGAATTATCAATATATTAAAATTAATATTAATATTTAATGCATAAAAATAAATGAATACAATGTAATACACCATTTAGTAATGATACTAGCTGCCAGGTCTGGGGGCACTGCTCTGTGACTACAAGTCTATAATCATATTCACACTAAACAGTATATTTTATTCACGACTAATACATGTTTAACATATAATATATTTTTAATAAATACAAAAAAATATAGTACATATGACTTGAACTTAAACATGATTAATACATGTTTAATACATTTATTATTTTCATTTTTAAAATTAAAATATATTTTATAATTTATATTATATTTATATTCACAACACTCATATAAAAAAATTAAAATATAATATAAATATGCAAATTTACTCAACTAACGTCCCGTTAAAAACCGCTACTCGAAATTTTGTATCAATAAAATTTGATGAATGCAGCGTCAGATGTAATAAATACAAGAATTGGGTGGCAAGAATTTTGGGTAGAATCCCAACATTGCCAGATGAATTGCAGTGCTATGGGGTGGTATGGCTGCCTCTTTTCTGATCCCTCATTACTTCCCCAAATAAATCTCAATTCATTAAATGCATACGGGAGTTGGGTGCTTTAATATTACAAAACCCTTTTTTTTTTTAATTTCATTTTAAAAATTTCCCTTTTTTTCCCTGATTTGTTCATCATTTACACTTTCCATGGTTCAGCCAAAGGGGAAAGGCTGAGGTGCCTAGAAAATAAATTATAGTGAAATGTTTTTCTCACACAAAAGACCAGTTAACAAACGAGAAGGCCAAGCAATGGACAGTGCTCTCGTCAGCTTCTTGAACTTTCCAGGCAACGGCTTGTTCATATGAGACGTGACGTCCCATCATTGAAATGCAGATTCCGGCCGGCAAGCGAGCAAATCCCTGTCAAGAAGGTAGAAATCTTTCAGCCAGTTATGTATTTTACAAGACAAATTACATCATCCCTTTTCTTAACTCCAAATATTTAAACTTGTGCCTGTAGCTGATATCTATGTTTGAAATTGGTTTAGGACTCACCTGCTGCATCAACTTGGCGAAATCGGAGCACAACGCCTTGCGTCCGGATTCTTCAAATATTTTATCCAGTGTGATTTCTTGCAAAGCCACCAGAGTCGTCTCGAGCATGTCAAGCCCAGCTTGATTTGCAAAGATGAAAACTGGCAGTGACTGCAAAATTGAAACAGAAGCATTAAGGTTACTTGATTTGAACAAATATGAAAAATGCATCTGCTGGACCTTATACAAGGTTTGAAGATAAGGTTCTAGAATTCTATATTTTTCAATGGAGTTGTTGCCGTACCTTCAATGAACAACACAATATTGCATCCGGATGTTGCCAGAGATTCTTCAATATATAGTCACTGCCAAGTGATTCCGACCTCAACAATTCTGCCCGTAAATGGTAACTGATTAGAAAGAAATGAAAATGACACATCAGCAACTAGAACCAAAAAAAAGATGAATAAGCTGATTGGTAAACCGACATCAGATATTCATTCAAAACACATACAATTTCCGGGCGTGGCATGTTCGCAAAAACTACTAATGTTAACAAAAAATGAAGCAACTTGCCTGTAGCTCTGGCAAATCCAGTGAGCCAGCGTAAGTGCTTCTGGAGAGCCTGGAGATGGCTTTGCTCCTACAGCTGGGCTCAATCCAGATGGAGATATGGCCAATGCAACCCTCTGGACAGAAGAAATAACACTGCGGACATACTGGCATGCCATGGTTACAACATTATCCTGAAGATTGCTATCAAAGGGAAACTGGAAAGCAATTGTCAACACTGATCGTGTGTTCTGACATGATGGAGCATCTCCTGTAGCATTGTTTGTTGCCGGTCCTACTTCAAGACTAGAAGTCAGATCCAAAGTCCGATTTGTAGTAAGTGAATCCTGTGTATCAGACTGAATTAAAACACCATTAGTATCTCGTTTTGTCTAAAGACCGATCTTCAATATCACTTCAAACATAATGTCTATATTAAGGCAGTCGATATGTCGTAATTCTATGGCCTCATCCATTTTTCTTGGACTCACCAAATAGGCTCAAAACATACTACTAGTTCTTTTGCTTCCCCTAGTCTGTGGTGACAGTTTTTTTTTTTTTAATTTGTTCTTCACATGAGCACTATGGAAAAAGCGGGAAAAAGTTCAGGTGAAGGGCAGTGAAACCTAACTGGCTTTGAATCCAGCGGGATAACACGAAATCCAGAAGGCAGAAGCAGAGCATCATCTGGAAACATCTCATCAATTGGAGCAAAGATGATCTCTGAGCAGGCTCCCACAGCATTCTCATCAATTCCACTACATATCTGCAAAGATGATAATAAAGGTAAAGTAAATATATATATATATATATATATATATCAAGGGCGGGAAAAGCAAGGGTCATATTCAGTCAACTTCAACACAGTTTGGACATTCCAAACATGTACAAAATTTTGACAGCAGCTGGTTTCAAGCAATGAAAATATATTGGTTTCATGTAACATGTACAAAACCAGCAAAATGACAGAAAGTGTTGGGTTGGGTTTTATATTCGAATTGAACATGTAAATAGGCACCAACTTTCAACTAGGCATCATGAGAAAAGCACCTGCAATAGATGAATGTCCCCCGATAGAAAGGCATCTTCTTGCACAAAAGAATGGCCTTCAAGTCTTATCACTTCAAGCAGCTGATACATGATGAAAACAGCATTAGCAAAGTTAATCGGACAGATGAGTGAAGATGAAACTTTTAATCGGAAATAAGAGAATAGAGAACTGAAAAAAAATGCATTTTATGGAAACTCTTAAAAGAGGAAAAAGAACAAAGGATTAATCATTTGGAAGAAGGGCGATTGAGGGCGTTTGAAGCAATATTAATTTGCTGAACTCCATTTGCTTGCACATCAATCAACCATCTAGCATACCACAGAGGAACAAAACGACCACAAAGAAGATAATACCTCCTCATTTTCGATTGTGTGGCCAAGTGGCATGATGACCTGACTCCCAGTAAATCTTGTAGGTCTCATTCCAGCATAAGCATTTGTTCCGGACTTCAATGATGCAGCAGCATAAGCATCAACATTGGAATCAGCCCACTCCGAGCGATGCTCCCTCAGGAAGCGTACAAGCACAGCAGGAGGAACATTCTGACCAAAAAAAAAAAAATAACAAGGTATATAGTCTCATTAGTTTCAAATTCAAAGAAATGGTATGGAAAAGGCTTAAACTTTTGCGTGCAAGAAAAAAAAATTTAATCTTTTCAACTAAAAATTTACTTTTAACTGTCACTTGCAATAAAAAAGAAATGTTGTAGGTATATATAGAATATGAAAAACTTGCTTATGAAATGTGCAATTTTATTAACATAGTCAGCGTTATAGAATAAGAAAGCAGTTTTCCATTTTTAGGGGCTTTCTAGAACTTACTTGAAGCAGCATGGATGCCTTTGCACACAGAACACCCCCAAGAAATGAAAGACTATTGGCAGGATTTGAAGTGCTGCTCAAGCTCTTGCCAGAATTAATTGCAATGATCACATCCTCGGTTCCATTACAATTCATTATCGACCATCCGTCATCATTGAATCCATTTATTGCATCATTGAAGCCTCTACAAGTAAATGATAGACACACAAATATCTCAATGAAATTCCAGAAATAACAGATTCCTAAATGCTCAAGTAAATACGTTGCGGAAATACAGATGCACAATTCTTTTGCACCATGGAACCCAAAATCCAAATAAAGACAAGGATTGAATATAATCCTGTTGCCACCTGCTTAATCTTTGGCTAAAAGTTCTCAGTACAGCTGGCTGACGGCCCAGACTGTAAACCACCTCACCACTTGACTCCTGAGCAATCTGCCTCACGTGGCGCAGCGCCTTCGCAGAGATCGAATAGTCAGTACCTTTAGAAATGCCTTTTGAGGCAATGCAAAAGATCATCGAAAGAAACTTTCCATGTTTTGGTAGTTAAGTGTTAAGAAGACCATCATCATAAAACAAAATTTACAAAACATGAATCAGCACTATCAAACAAAATGCGGTGCACATTTCAAGGCCTTCAACAATTAAAGCACCCTGAAAGATTTACATGCAAAATTTACGCTCGACTTTGTAAATTGGTTAATAAATTTATTTGGTCCTGTTAAATAAATGACCCGTGCTTTTAGAGTTGCACTAGTATATTATCACCTTACACTAAGGAATCTACTCACCGCAATTGTCATTTTCTCAGCAATTACTTTAGATGATTCATAAAGTGGGCGCAGCACCTCTGGCACACTCCATGCCTGCAATAAGGTGTTCAGAAATTAGTTTTGCCACAAAAGAGTCATCTAAGGATGTCGGGAAAGTACCTATTAATCAGAAGTTGTACCTCAAGATTCAGATGGTCTACGATATGGATGATCGACCCCCCACCCTCACAAGGCCTAATCAAATAGCCACTAGGAAGCACTTCAGCTCTCACAAATTGGGTGGCAGCAGCAGCACTTGGGCCAACACCAGAACCAGAAAGAGACCTCTCACAGACCTTGGAAATGAGAGCAAATATCACGTTACTCTCAAGAAGCATGTATATCAAATTTTATGGACCTTCAAGGGAGAAAAAAAAAATAACAAAAAGCAAACTGCCCAAACCCAACAATCATAGGGGCCACTAAATAAGCAATGAAGATGCTCGGCAGGTACCACGCAATGCGATACTTCAACCTTAACTTTCTTAGTCACTCATACATAGCACTGCTTTACATTATTTATAATAAATAATAAGTGCAAGACATGCATACCACGAGACTGCCATTCTCTAAAGTTGTAGTGTATCTTAGAGTCCAAAAGTCCCTTGCAGGAGCCAGTGTAGTTGGAGCGAACGTCTAAAACAGTTCTCATTTTAGTAATTCCTCATGACAGGAAGGCAGCAAACATTCATTCATTTAAAATAAAATAAGTAATGGAATGATTCTTCTTCACCTGTGTGTATACAAGCTCAATTGTTCCACCATTGCCAGCTGGAAACATAGTAAAAACTTCAAGGTTCCGGCAGTCCCGGGACCAAGATGCACGATCTTTAAGAATCTCCGCAATCTATTGACAATAATTTAATTGATTTGTTCAAATCATATAAGTCTCATATGCTAACAAAATGTCTCAATTCTTTATAATGACGTTAGAATTCATACCTTTGTAGGTTCTAAACTTATAAGACCACAGGCTCGAGCTGCCACTCCACTACAACCTTGGGAAATGGCAAATATCCCAACCGAATCCGGACCAGGCTGACAACACATTTAAACAAACAGGCTCAGCGACACTTCTGATTTTTTACGAAACAAAAGAAACATCACTAGATTCATATACAAAATCAATTAGCAACAATAGCATCTATATGAGACAATGACAAACCTTCATCCCAGGCATCTGGACCCAATCGACAGCAGTTCCCGTAGCCTTGGAAAGGAACTCTGCCAAGGTCTCCTCTGCAATGGAGAGGAGTCTGCCAAGACCACAACAAAATTCACAGCATTTTTTAGAAAAATAATATAAATGTATATTACATATAGATATTTAGCGGGTTTATTGTAGTTAAAAAAACTTACCCAGCAGGGTTATTGGCATCTCTCAATGAATGCTGAGGAGTGGTCAACACAGAATTACAGCTCGCATCAGTCACCGACGCCTGGAAAGCAATCAAAAATAGAAAACAATAATGTCAAAACACCTACAGAGAGGGACATAGAAAATGCATAAACTTCGTTTACAGCAATTGGCCAAAATAATCCTCTAACACAAACTAAGCAGCAAGTGGTATAGTTACTAAAGAAGTATGATAAGGGTGGAATTGTGCATAAATAGAAAGAACCAAGAACCAAAAGAATTAAAAAAAAAAAAAAAAACAAAGACACATAAATTGAGGTAAACAACCATGACGGCAACTTAAGACAATTCAATTCTCAAAAATTGCATGCCACCAAGATCTATCTAATGCCTAACACCGAAAGAAGGCATAAAACAAATTAAATGACCATATCCACTACTAAAATTCAACTTAAAATGCAAATAAAGGGCATACATTTTCACATTTATAGATTTTGATACAGTTCCTTAATGCGACTTGGAGAAGATCAAACAAAGAGGGAGAGACTAAAAGAAGATTACTGATTACATTTACAGTATGCAGTTGTTGCCTCATATGCCCATTCTCGCTGACCAACCGAGACACCTGTTTTTGCAACCGCTCATTCTCCTCCATTAACAGCTTGTTCATTGCTGTTAATTTTCTATTTACAGTTTGCAGCCTTGAAGACTCCTTTCTCTGCTTCTCTCTACATCTGCACAACCCAATGAAAACCCCCTAACTCAAATTGTCTAAATCAAAAAGAGAGAGAGAGAGAGAGAGAGAGAGAGACTACTTAATCTATAAAAGGACCCAACTTTTCTATAGTTTATAACAAGTACAATAAAGAACAAAAACCAAGATCAAGTTTGGATACCTGCGATTTTGAAACCAAACTTTGATCTGTTTAGGTTCAATGTCGGAAAGACTGGGGCACTCCCTTATCAACTGTTGCCTACGCAAGGAACTTGGCTTGGGGCACTCAGCATAGACTCGTTCCAAGGCTTCAACTTGCTCAGCTGTGTACCTAACATACTTGCCGGCATCAAGATGTTTGTTGATGCTACCGCCACTACTGCTCTCCCTGTGTTGGGCCACCGCCATAGCCATTTCTTGCTAAAACCAAGATTACAAGAACCAATCTTTTGTTTATATATGCAGAACTGATCAAACAGAGACACAAAATGAGAGTAAGTGAAAGAAAGCTGTAAGCTGGGTGATAAAAGAGAGCTGCTTGTTTTGGAGGATTTGGCTTCAGAACTAAGATTTTTTTTGTTTCTCAGTAAAGTCCGTCCTGTTTTACGATATATATATATATATATATAGATAAAAGATAAAGAGAGAGAGAGAGGGGGCCTAAAATAAGGAGTTTTGATTTCAGAGAAGCCTCGAGTAAAAGCCAAGTGGGAGGTTTTTTGTCTTTCTATTTTTTATTTTTTTAAGCTGATGATGATCAAGCTAGTGAAATGAGAAGGAAAGAGGAAGTGTAAAATCTGCCCAAAGATCCAAATTCAAACCGTTTTTCGAAAGCACAACCCCAGGAAATCTTGATCCCAATACCAAAGGGGAAAAAAAAAAAAACACTGCTACAAAGCAAGCTGGGTATCACTGAAATGGATTTTCAAGCGAACTGGCTATTGCTCTAACTACCCAGCACCAAATACAGAAGAAAAAAAAAAGAAAGAGCTTTGAAAGGATCTCTAAACAGTAGCATAAAAAAAAAAGCTGGTTTTCACAAGAACCAAGCACATAAACATGAAGAAAAACTAAAATGCTAACCACGTTTGAAGAATTAGAGTCCAAAAAAGACAAACAAAGGAAGAAGAGTTGAAGGGTTTTACAAACAAAGATTTAAAAAAAAAACCCAACAAAACATAAACTTTTGTCAAAAGAGCATTGACCGAAGAGAAATGGCAGAAAAAAGTTGTGACAGTGAGTAGTCTACAAGTCAGAGGTTGAAAGAGTAGGGGAGAACTCGGAATAAAATAGAGAGAGAAAGAAAGAGAGTTCATTTGCTCACTAACCGACAAACTTACAAGACAAGGGTTTTTTTTTTTTTTTAATTTGTCAATATTAATATTTCAGCGGTCTACTTATATGCCTTACCATCCCTGTTGTCTGACTGGTCTTCAACTTGATAATTGTAGTAACGTATATTTAATTATATTATAATTATATTTAAAATATTTATATTTATATTAATATTAATATATTAATAATATATAATATAAAATTTTTTATATTTTTTATATTTTTAATAAATTTATATTATTTTTTAAAATTTTTTTACCAATAATTCTTTTTAATTTAAATAAATTTTTTAAAAAAATTAATTAATTTTAAAATTTTTTTTTAAAATGTGCATTTATACACTACCAGAGAACTAATAGAACTTGAGTTTTCATTAAAAATAGATAAATAAATGCATTGCTATTAATTACTTTTATGTTTTCATGAAAAATAAATAATAAGTCGAATAAAAATATTATTATATAATTATTTTTATAAATATTTATTAATAAAATTTATTATTATTATTATTATTATTATTATTATTATTAAAATAGTGTTGTAGATTTTACATAGAGGAAAAAGAGAGTCAAAGAAACCTGCAATTACACGACAAACTTCAAGATTTGAGGGTTAAAAAAGGAAGGCGGTGATGCTAATTATCAACCTTTTTCTTTTCTTTTTCTAATGTTTTCCCTTTACTATTTTTCTTTTCTTTTTTTTTTTAAATTCAACAATTCAAAAAATTATAAAATATTTTAATATAAAAAAAAGTGGAGAAAAATGAAATGTATAAAAATATATGAAAGTTTGAGTGGCAGTGTCGAAATTTTTGTAGTGAAACAAGGGCAATTTCTTAAATTAAATACCCCCCCCCCCCACTCCCACCCCACGCAAAAAAAAAAAAAATAGAGGGACCATTAGCTTTAAATAATATATAAGTATATGTTTCTTAATTCCAGACCAACAATGATTGAATTATATAAAGCGACAATGGGCATGAATGTACTGCCACGCCAATTTAATAATTTTAAATATAATATAAAAATAAAATATAAATTAATAAATTTAATAATTATAAAAAAAATATAATAATATGATTTGATATATTTGAAAAATAATTTAAAAAAATTAATATGCATATTAAATTTATATTTTAGGTATTATTATATTTCAATTGTTAGAAATTAAGATTAGATTTTGTATGAAAGTTTTAATTTTAAATTTAAAATAAGAATCACTATAGTAATTATTTTCTTGGTTGCACGCAGTGAAAGTAAGTGAAAGTTATTCGTTTTTTCTGATGATAATTAATGTTTTAAAGTATTTTTTTATTGGTTATCATTATATATAAATACTGATTAAAGATAAATTAAAATAATATTTATGATTTTTATTATATTTAATGCATTATTTACGATAAATTCAACAATTCTTTTTATAACACTTTAAGTAATGTGACTTTACATAAGATATGAAAACTGTGAGGCACGATTGAAAACAAATCTTTGTTTGGATCTGATGGTATGGAAATGCTTAGAG
>JBBYHO010501714.1:6366-22600 GCA_038382025.1 Adansonia gregorii
TGCCACGTATGCTCAAAAGTAAAAGAAAAAAATATATGCTTTTTAGATTCAATAATTGATTTATTTAGAATTAAATACCGTTTGAAGTCAAACTTATTAAAATTTAAAATCAAAGTAACATAATTTCATATCTAATTAATTCAAATTCAAATAGTTTTAGGTTGATTCAAAGGAATTCAAATTGTTAACTTTCCTACGTCATATTAAGTAAGAACGGATTTAATTAAAATTTTATATTTAAATTAATTAATTAATATTTTAAAATTTTAAAATTTTTACAAATAAATTAATATTTTATACATCAATAAGTAATAATATAAACAGCCGAGATATTAAATAAAACATCACCTCAATAAAAATTTTTAAAAATAAATATAAATTATTTTATTTTATTTTATTTAACGTAATATTATTTATTTACATAAAATATAAAATAGGAAGCTGTTTCTAAGTACTGTTGCTTTAATTAGTACGAGGAATCTGTAACGTACCTTAGCGCGTAAATGTGTTCCGTACCTGCCCACAATCAAATGGAAAACATAGAAACCGTGGCTACGACGCGTGACGAGTACTCTCCGAATTAAGCGACTAAGTTTGTAAAAATGAAAAAAGACCAGCGGCCAACTGCAGCGGGCATAAATTGGAGAAAGTGGACATTACATTGACTTTTCATCTTGACTTTCTTTCAGCCTTTTGCGTTCGATTTTTCGTTCCTCTTTCCCACCGTCTTTGCTTACTGCCGTAGGTTTTCTCAGGTTCACAAACTCCATATTTATACCCAGTTTTAGAAAGATAATGAACAAAAGTTAAAAGAGGTTGAATTCGAGATGAGTTTCTCAGCTTTTCTCAAGTTTGCTTGGATTTCCATTGATGCTCTTTCATGGTAATCTCTTCTCTTTTTCCATTTTTTTACATGCTTCGATGCTCTTTCATGGTTAGTAAAGCAAGTAAAGAAGTGAAAATTATCTGATTAAAATGTTGAAGTTTTTCCTTTTTATCATTTTGCATTATATTGCTCTCAAGTTATGTTATCCGAATTCGGACGAGTATTAGATATTATGGTTTAGATATGATAATGTACCTGAATATTTTCAATTTTTTTTAAGTTTTGTTTTATATGTTCAAAAAATCATATTATCTTATATTCTTCCACTGTTTGCAGGCCTCTATTTGCTTTGGGTTATCCTCTGTGAGTCTCTCTTAATAATAATATTTAGGAATTTGCTGTTTCTTTTTTTAACTTCTATTGGTCAAACTTTGCTCTTTTGACATTTCGTGTTGATGATATTTATAGCTTTATGATTAGATTCAAGATCATTTAAAAAAATGACAGAAACGTGGAAGTTTTCTTATGAGATGGGATGGTGGATTAATGATGTTTTCTTTGCCCTTTTCAGACGTGCTTCCATTCAGGGAATTGAGACCAATTCGGACTCTGACGCCAAGAAACTGATTACTTACTGGGTTGTCTTCTCATTGATTTCCCTGTTTGAAAATGCTTTCACGGGGATTCTTCAATGGGAATCATGCTACTCATCAATGCATGCAGTTCTGTTTGGCGTTCCTAAAGTGTTTTTGTTGAAAGAAAAAGTTAGAAACCCAGGTTTTTTTAGTCCATACATTTCACTCTTAATAAATTGCATTCAGAAAATTTGAATTTGGATCACGATATATGCAATCTTTTTCCCTTAACCTCTTACTAACGCTTTTCCCCGTTTGAACATGCTTTCGTGGCGATTCTTCAAAGATAATCTTGCCATACTCAGTAATGCATGCAGTTTTGTCTTATGTTCCTAAATTGTTCTGTTTAAAGAAAAAAAGTTAGAACCCAAGGTTTAATTCATACAGTCACTTTTAAAAAATTGAAATTTAATAAATATAAGTTTGAATCCCAAAATATTTGATCTTTTTACCTTATCCTCATATTATGGTTTTTTTTTTCCTTTCAGTTTTGGATTTTGACCATCTATTTCCTTGGCTAACATATTTGCTATCCCTAAATGCTGATTCCCCAGGCTACCATTCTGGCCATACATGAAGCTAACGATCATCTGCTGGATGATTATACCCCACTTTGACGGTGCTTTTTACGTCTATAATCGCTTTATTCATCCTTGTCTTAATATAGACGTGCAAACTATCGTTAACTGGGTCAAGAAGCAGCTGGAATTCGTTTCAAAGGACGATTTTGTTGCTGAGGCAGAGAAATATGTTAAGGCAAACGGATCTGAAGCTTTGGAGAAGCTTATTGCTAGCAAGGTATGCTCTATATATAATATAATATATTAGTTAGACATTTTTCTCTGAAATACGAGATTCTTAGGGCATGCTTGCTTCCCAATCAATAGGCGCACCAGGCAGTAATTTGAAATCTTTGGTGGTCCTTACAATATCTTCCTAGATAAAAGAAAGATGAAGCGTTGATGATCGTTGAACTCGAGGTTTTTATAGGGTAAAATGACGCAATTTATGAATTTTTTTTTTATGATCTAATTCTTATGTTTCACAATGTAGTCAAAGTGCACTGAGCCTAGCATATTGCAGAAAGACATAAAGCCTGTGCAAGTAACAGAGAAAAGGGAAGTTGCTCCAGTAAAACTGGTAAAGTTTTCAACTTCATTTTTTCTTTGGGATTTCATCCTAGCAAATGAACTTCCACAAGAGAATGAAAAATCTTTGTGCTGTGATCCGGAAGCACGAATATGCATTGACAGCAAGAGTTTTATGTATTGTCTCATTTTTTTTTCCTCTAGAAACTTTTGATTTGAGTTTATGCCATTCCTGCAATAGATCAGAACACATAAAAGTATAGTCATAAGCTTCTGATTGCTGACTTGATCCCTACTGCAGGTTCCTGAAGCAGAGTCCAATGCTGCTCGGACAGAGAACGATATGATTAAACCTCCGGAAATTGAAGGAGCAGCAGGTTGCCATCCTACTGAGATAACTTGCAATAACCAAGTTCAGAAGGAGTGGACCTGTGCTTTGTGTCAAGTATCAACCACCAGTGAAGAAACCTTGAATTGCCATTTCCATGGAAGACTGCACAGGGCTGCTCACGAAAAGCTAATGAAGGCAAAGAACCAGCCTTCCAATGACAAAGTTTCTTTTGCTTCCCGGGTTTGGGTTAAGCATGTTTCTTCTGCTTCAGAGGTTCAGGTTAAGCATTTGGATGTTCCCATAAGGAACCTAAGGAAAAACATGTTTCCAGCACCAGTGCTCAGGCAAGCCAAAAGAAGCATCAACTCTTAGTGAATCCTAAAACTGAGACAAGCAAATCTAATCTGCCTAAAGAGGAACCAAAGAAGAGAAATGAACTAAAACCCAGTGAAAAGGAACAAAGCCAGCACCAGGCTCAGTAGAAATTTGCTGAGATTAAATCCTCTCAATTTCATTGCACCATGTGTAACAAAAGCTGCGCTAGTTCAGGGGACTTCAACTGTCACCTTTGGGGAAGGAAGCACTTGGCCAAGATAGAAAAACTGAATACTCTTAGACGAGGCGAGCTTGCTTGAGTTACTAGGGCTTAGTTTGTGCAAATTGATCTTGAAATCTCCACAGATGTGAAGGTTAAGAAAGCTAGCCACGAAGATGTTGTCTCTGTCTACAGAGTTCATCTTTATCCCCAAGGTTATCATAGTTTTTAGCATGTAATGCAGACATCTATCATATCTTTAGATCAAATTGCAATACCTAATCTTTCATTTCATGAGACTACTTTTTTATCACAGCGTGTACATGATCAAATTGCAATACTTTTATTGCTGTACCCAGCTTTATCCATGTCCTAACTTTCTAGAAATCTTCCGGTCATGGTGTTCGAGTCATATATGCGTTCGTGTTTCTTGATTCAGGGCTTTATTTGTTTTTCCTTCCTTTGTATCGCCCCAACATATTGTATTGGTCATCGATTTCACAGAGTTGATGTCAATACCTGTGCTTCGGATCCCAAGCGTTTTGATAAATATATATAGACTAAAAATCTATTAACTGTTATGTTTAGTTGCATACCTTACGTACAAGGGCAAAGTGTGCCGCTTTCTATGTAGACCTATTAATTGGACGGGTTGGGTTAATTTGGATTAGCTCAATTCGAGTTTTTAAATTTTTAAGTCATTTCGAGTTTAGGTTTGGGTGAATTAATCGTGTTTATTATGTTTGGATCAAAATTGAGAGATCTATATGCAACATTATCAGCTACATTTAAGATTTTCACCTTTCTAGCATTTTAAGTATTTAGAGTCCCATGTTCCTATGAGTTGACGACTTATTAAAGCCTTTGATTTTGAACTTAAAAAAGAAAAAAAAATTATCAATTCATAATTTTGAAAAAATGAATCCTTCATTGTTTCCTTCATTTTGGCAAGTAAATGAAACTTTTATTAACCATCAAAGCAAGCATTATATTTTCAAAGCCATAACAAACACAAGAACAAGATTAAATATTCAAAATGCTGCTCTACTTACCCTCTGTCCGAAGGTTGGAGCCATGAACTGCCTTTAATGGGCCCTAGCCTACAATTGCTACATTGCACGAACTTGAAGTGAGTGCCAGATACGAGTAGTGTTTAAATGAGTATGTTCTATTTTTTAAAAAATTTTTTTCATATATTTCAAGGACATTTACTATACTCATATATGAATATATCTTGAATACAAATACTTCAGATAAAATGAAAAGTCCATGTAACATTTTGTTATTGCAGGAAAATTTTGCCATTTTCCTAATTCATCACCAATCCGAATGAAAATAACAAAACACAGAGTGGAGAAACCTTGGATGTAACGAGGCATCAAAAATGGAAACATAATAAGCCAAATCTTAAAACAAATTAACTAGGTACCGAGAATTCACGGAGAAAATACTACCGGCCTAATTGGATTCAGTATCTGAGGCTGGAGTCCTTGTTTTATCCATCAAGGAATCGATACTGGAACCAGTCCCTGAAATTCGGGCTTGGCTTGAATTCGAAGCAGAAGATGCAATAATATCGGCTTGATGAGCTGCAATGTAGGTTGGAACCGGCATCTGGAGTGGTAGCATGGGCAGTTGAGCTTTGAATCCGAGGATATCGACAGCCTGCGCTATTGAGGGGCGGGCAAAATAGTTTGGATGGGCACAAGCCAGCCCAACCAAGAGCAATCGTTCCATTTGTTCCCTGTCATAATTTTCGGACAAGCGTGGGTCAGCAGCATCCAAAAGACAATCTCTCCCGTACAGTTCCCAAACCCACTCCACTAGTTTTGTCTTGAATCTCTTGCCATTCCTTTCGATAACGGCGATAGCCTGTTTTCCGGAGGCTATTTCTAATGCAACTATTCCAAAGCTGAATACGTCGGATTCCTTAATGGCCTTGTATGTTTCGAGACACTCTGGTGCTACATAGCCATCGGTTCCGAGCATAATAGTTGTTCGTGACCCATGTCCATGGTCAACAAGCCTAGCCAGGCCGAAGTCACCTAGCTTGGCATTGAAGCTCAAATCCAGCAGAATGTTACTCGATTTGATGTCACGATGCAGCACGCATTGCTCACATTCTTCTTGCAGATAGAACAACGCCGAGGCCAGGCCCATGGCGATTTTGTACCTTTTGTCCCATGTCAACAAGCATGGTTCACGATATAGATGATAATCGAGACTCTTGTTTGGAAGAAACTCGTAGACGATGAGGAACTCTTGATTTTCATTGCACCAACCGATGAGTTGGACTAAATTCCGGTGCCTCAATCTGCTAATAGTTCTTACTTCTGAGACATATTCTTTCACCCCTTGTTGAGACTGTGGGGTTATTCTTTTAACAGCAATATTGCAATTCATGTCCCTCAAGAAGCCTAAATAAACCTTCCCAAAACCTCCTTCCCCAAGCAGACCTTCATCAGCAAAATTGCTGGTCGCAAATCTCAGTTCCCAGTAGGAAAACTTCCTGGGTGCTGTCACCATTTCCACGTCTACGTTGACAAACATGGTCCTATCTTCCCTGCTGCTGTACTTTTTCCTCCAGTAGAAAAACCAAACCAGAGCCAAAACTAGGAGCAGTCCAAAAATGCCACCAACGACCCCTAAAACAACCCATAACCATGTCCTGATATTGCTTCTGGGGTCGACTGGTAGACTGGTTGGGCTCGTTGCCACTGCTGGTGCTTGGGATGTTGGAGGGTTAGTACCCCGGTAGCTTATATTCATAGCAACTTGTAAGCTAGAGCTGAAATTCCAGGAGTAAATAGTATGAATCTCATACAAAGATCCAGTGGTTCCTGAGAAGCCAAAAGTAACCCATTCTGGTAAGTATTTGCTAAGATCCACTGTGGCAGAAAGACTAGATGAGTTTTTATGAGTGAAATCAGCCGCATCAAGTAAAAAAACACTCAGGTTTTTTGTACTAGAGTTGTAGCTGATGAAAGCATCAACTTTGCCCCCATTTTGAACGTCATTCCACCACCAGTTGACAGAGTTAGAAGAGTTGTCGACAGAGTTGAGATCAATGCCAACGTGATCTGACATCCCCATAGGATCCCAACTATTGGAAAAAGTATCAAACTCCACTGCAACAAATGCAGAGTTCACGTTGTAAGCCGAAACGTCACTCTGAAGCCCCAGGAGGCCACCACCGGATTGAGGAGGGATTTTTGAGCCGTTGGAAGCAAGGAAAAACGCAAAACCATCACCCTTTACGCTACTATTCAAGGAATCGATGGCGAAAGAAAACTGACTGCTGAAATCTGCAAGTACGAGATTCCCAGATGAATTGTCCCAAAGGTGCATCGGTTTGAAATAAGTGGCTCGACCAACACTGCCATTTAGACCCTTGTTTCTTTGGTTAACGGTGAGTTGGATCACGTTGTCTGATGAGGATGCATCAGATTCATATATTATGTCATGCAGATTCGGATTGAAATCAGGGAAACTGAAACTGATGTTATTATCATTTAATGTTGCCGCCATTGGAAGATGAACAAGTGAACCGAAAAGAAAGGTGGATAATATGAAGAGAAATGAAGGTTTTCGAGATTTGAGGTAGAAGTTCTCCGAATTTTGAGCTTTCATCATGATTTTCAGGGTAAAGAATTGAGGAAAGTTGCTGCAAACGCAAAGTAATTGATTTTCAGGTCATCTTTGCTAGCATAAATAATAAGTATTTGGTCAAAAAAATTATAAAGTTTAATATTTGCATTAAGGTTGTAATCTGATTACTTTTGTTAATTTAGTATTTCTTGGTCTGCACTTAACTTTGCGTTCACATTTTGCTGATGGGGCACGGGAGTGACTTGTCCAAAAGAAAAAGACTTAAAAGACCTCAAAGTAAGTCATATAATCATTATCTGAAAAAAAAAATTGTATATTAATAACCCAAATCTATTCATCCAAACTCGAAAATAACCTAAACAAAAAAAAATATATCATAATCAAAAAGATTTGGATTAAAAATGATTGAACTCACAAAAATATCTAAACATGAATAAGCCTAAACATTAGCTCAAACTTAAATTAAGTATAATTTTATTTTGATAATATTAATTTAATAAAAATAAATAAAGTATAAATTGTTCATTTATTTTAATTTTATAACTTTAAATTATCCTTTAAAATTTTTTATTACTATTAAAATTTTATATGTTTTTAATATTAATTTTTTGATTATAACATAAAAATAAATAATTTCCATTATTATAATTGAATTCTTAGTTTTATGTTTATTAGTAAATATTATAAATAAAGATTTTTATTTGATTAATTTTGATAAAATAATTAAATAGATTGATAATAATCATTTTGAAATAAAAAATAATAAACAATAATTCAATGAAGCTATGTTATATTGCTTATGATATAATTTAATTTTAAACAAAATAATATATGTTGTATAATTTTATAATATAATTTAATATAAATTGTATATTTTAATTTTAATGGGTATTATATATGATTTATAATAAATCATATAAAATTTTATCTTTATACATATTATTTAAAATAAACATTTCTTAATTTTTAAAGAATAATTTCTTCTTGTTTAAATAAAAAAATACAAAATAGGCCATTGATAATGATATGTACATTTGATCTTAATGATTAGTATGTTAAATTATAATAATCTCTTATTATGTGATTTAAATTAAATAATATAATTTTTAATCTTTATACATGTTTTTTTTTGAATGAATGTGTTGTTTTTAATTTCAAATTTATAATATTTTATATCTTGTCATGTGATTTTTTTAAGTATATAAAAGAGTTATTGATATATATATATATATATATTTTATCATAATGATTTGCATCGTTATAAAATTTAGAAGGGAGAACAATTAATAATTATTTTTAAAAGATAAAAAATCATTTCTAAAAACTTTAGAAACGAAAAAATTCATCCTGTAAAATTGTTTATTTGGAAGGTTTTGAGAAAGTCATTCGTTTCTAATATTATTAAATTAAAGATAACATTCATCCAAATATTATTAAATTTAAGATAAATAAAATTTTTTTATTATCTTTTTTATCTTATCCTTAAAAATATCTTATTTTTTAGTGGACCTTACTTTTTAATAATAATAATAATAATAATAATAATAATAATAAATTATCATGTAATATATTATAAATCAAAATTTTTATTGTTATATGCATTATTTAGTTGTTTTTAGTTTCAAACTTATAATATCGTATGATTTAAATTAACTTGATTAATGATCAAAATATTGATCTGTCGGACGATGTTTGCTACTAAAATCATAAAAAATAAATAACTTGTATTCTATTGTAAAGAGTTATAAGATATATATATGTATATATGCATATAATTATAATATAATAAGATTTATACATTATATAAAAATATCATGTATATAAGTACATTAATGCGTTAAGAATTGCATTTCTAATTACCATGAAATTTGTATCAATTTAATCTTATACAATGTTTAGAATTTAGAAATAATAAGCATAATTAACTAATTTAATTTTATAATTAATTTTTTATTATTATATTTCTATTACACTTGATAATTAAAATTTTAAGTAAAGTTGTTAAACAAAATTTAATTTAAATAGCAAATCATTTTAAATTCGAAGAATGGTTCACTCGATATAACTTTTAATATTACGAGTTGTTTGTCGATGTCACATTTTTAGCAACTATAATAATATATATATTATAAATACGTAAATGATTATACCCATTTATTTTTTATTTATCTTTCAATAAAATCATCAATATCAACACCTAAATGTTAAAGTTGTCTCCAAGTGGAAATAAACTTCCAATACAAGGGGAACTCATACAGTGAGTAACCAAAATTCATCGTTACCCAATTTAAACTCAGTGAATGAAATGATTATATATATATATATATATGTATATATATTGAGAGATAGAGAGAGTGATTGATACATTTATATGATATAAATATTAATATATGTTAAGTTATACAATAAAATATAAAAAAAGTTATATCAATTACATATGCAAATACATTTAGGATATAAGTCATGTATTTTATGAATAATTTTTTTAATATACATTTATCTTTAAGTTCAGTACTTTTCGCTTAAATCTCTGAGATAAAAAGTGAATATATGGAATCAGTGTATTAGAAAAAATAGATATGGAACTGTTTATATAATTATATTCCTAATTGGTTTGTATTTAGATACAACAAAATAGATGAAAAAAATTTAAATTTAAATGCTAGTTTTAATAAAATTTGACTCGATAAAATAATCTAATTAAATTTAAATTAATTTAATTTAAAAATTAATAAATTAAATTCAAAATTATCTCAATTCAAATTACTTAAATTTAAATAAATTAAATATTAAACATAAAATAATTTAAAATTAAATAAAATAAAATTTAAAATAATTTAAACTAAAAATAATTTAAACTAAAAATAATTAACTAAAATTGTAAATTTTGAATTAAGACAATCTAAAATCTCCGTTGAATAATAAAACTGCATGTTGCAATTTGCAAAGACTTAAAAAGACTTCAATCAAGTCAATGGTCCCCGACGAATTTTGGAAGTAGTGGCCGACGTTGGGCCACGTTCCGATCCGATTGGTACGAAAGAGAGTTGAATAAAATCTTTTCTATATACCTTTTAATTGTTAATTACAGCTGTTAGCGAATTGGGTCAAAGTCTAATCTCAAAATTTATTTAAATTTTATGTTTAAATTTAATTTAATTTAATTTATAAATTTAAATTATTATTAAAAGTTAAAAATATTTAAAAATTTTATATATTATTATATTATTATAATTAAATTTAAATAAAAATATTTTTTATTAATTAAATAATAATTTAATTTAGATTGATAAAAAAAATAATATCTAAATTTAACTCACTTTGAACTCAACAAGTGACTAGATTTTTAAACAAATTATTATTAAATCATTTATGTACAAATTATTTAACCTTATTCACGAGTCAAGTTATCCTATCAAATTACTTGATTTGGTATGAATTAAATCATATTTTTAAAAAGTTTTTATTTTAATTTAAATCAATTTAACTCGATTTAAATTATTATTTAATTAATAAAGATATTTTAATTTAAATTTAATTATAAAAAATATATAATTATTAATATAAAAATATTTTTAATACTTAATATATAATTATTAAAATAAAACTTTATTTATGATTTAAATAACTGATCACCACTCATCAAAAAATTAGTTCTTCGGAATTAGTCTACTTAAATAACTACCAATAACTTTGCCAATTGATTCCAGCAATTACGCGTTGAACTTAAATGATAAGTTGGGTTCGTCTGAACACGAACGACCCCAAAATATTAACTTAAACTTAGATTAAATATAATTTTGTTTTAATAATATTAATTTAATAAAAATAATAAATAAAATATAAATTATTAATTTATTTTAATTTTATAAATTTAAATTATCTTTTATAAATTTTATATGTTTTCGATATTATCTTTTAAATTATAATTAAAAAAACATATTTCTATTATTACAATTGAAACTGTAACTTTTACACGTACGAGGGAACAGGGCTAAGGTCATCAGCCTAAAAGTTGGTAAAGTCTTGCCAATTCAAACATTATGCGTTTAACTTAAATGCTAGATGTATTGTTCAACTGGCTTCTAGGTCTATCTGATCAATGGAAAATATAACTCTAAAGTTAAAATATTTGTGTTTGACGTGTAATAAAATAATAATAAAAATATAAAAATATAATTTTTTAAAAATTAAATATATTTATGTAAGATATATACAATAATCAAAGTTAGAAAAACATAACTCATACGCATGTCTTAGTCCCGGCTAAAGGATTCAGCAAATGCATATATAGCCAAGATACGTGTTTACAAGGTCGTCGGACTGCCATGGACGAGAAAGTCATGATGTTGACACGGATTTAAGACCGGAAGAAATGTTATGCAATACCTACCAAACCCGAAGACAATAAAATGAAGAAGTTTCCAAGAAATAAGCAGAAGTTTCTCAAGTCAAGGCCAAGCTAACTAGGAAAATGGAAAAATGCCCCTTAATTATATAGAAGTAATTCCGATAAAATCGACACAAATTGAAAAATATCTTATTCAAATCAAATATAATTCGATCAAAATTTATCAAGTTTAATAAATAACTTAACTTTTGAACCGGTCTGCTTCACTCTAATATAGAGAATCTATTTTTCTTTTTTAGCTTATGATTAGTTGAGAGCTAGAAATTCTAATTCCTTTGAATTACTGTATAGTATATTATCCACAATATTGATATGAGTTTAAATTTTTAACAAGGAAAATTATATATCCTATTAAATATTTGACTCAAATTTTAATTAAAAATCAATATGATTTTTGATAAAAATTCTATTGATTAAAAAATTATTGGTGATTAAATTTATTTAAGGGATAAATATATTGAAATAATAGGTAAGAGTTTTAATGAATATGAATTTTTTATTATTAATGCAGTTCTATAAATATAGAGTTGTTCTTAACTTTTAGAATTACGAGAAATATAATATTTAGGAGGAATAGATATGCGGTAAGAGTTGGAAAAAACATCGAAGTTATGGAGTAAAGTTTATTCGATGGATTTAAATATTAAAGAGTACGAAAATTAGATTTATCTGGACTTAGTATTTGTGTTAATCCGTGTATGAGTGCTTTGTACTCTTTATAATCTCTATGTTTATAGTGATTTTTTCTTTTGTCAGTGGATTTAAAAAATTAGAGTCAAATTAGGTTAATTTTTTTTGGAGGGTTTAATTTGTTTTATATTGACTTCAATTTATATGAAATACATTTCTACTCAAGTCTCAATATATACATTTACCATGCAGCCAAATTAACTATAAATAAGGAATTCAACATTGAATTGTTAAGTTAATACATTTAGTTATAGCCGTATTCTATATATATATATATGAACAAATTTATAAATTTATATATCAGGATTTTTAATTTCATCATTTGTGCACAAAATAATAATTTTAATTTTTTTAACTAATGGCAACAATATATGAGAATGGCTATTATTGCACTAATTTAAATAATTCAATATATTCACAGAAATACGCAAGAAACTTTTTAGTTTTTTAATAAGAAGCATTTTCGTAACACTATAAGTTTGGATTGATTTAAAATATTAATAACAGTATTGTATATTTATGTGTGTGTGCGCGTATGCATGTATGTATGAAAATGAAGTTTAGACGAAAAGCAAGAATTGAAATTTGAAAATTAAAAGTCCACCCTGCTAATATATTTATAGTTTTTTCTTCAATTTAGAAAATTTCTTGCCAAACTATCTTCCTACGAGGTATGAAATAAATTGTCATGATATTAACCGCGACCTGATTATACAATACGACGACGAGATAAAAATAATTAAATATGATATAAAATTTAATATGATATAAAATAATAATATAATCATAATACAAATGTATGTTTGTGTAAAATTAATAGAAAATAAATTATGTCAAAATTTATATAATATAGATCGTATTTTAAACACGATTATAATACAAAAAATAACATCAACGTATCACAAATACTCAAATTGTCAAGTTTAACATAGTATATATTATTTAGATTTGATCATGAACTGAATTACCCTCTGACCTACTCAGATCGGGCCTTGAACAGACATTTTGATATTTAACAATTAAAAATATTTTTAGATTTGATTGTTCGATTAGTTAATTATATTCAACACTTCTCTTTCTAATTAATTTTTATTTTGATTTGCTGTCTAATTTATTTGTTTTTTTTTCTCTCACTTATCACTTCACAGATTGGGAAGCAAAAGCCAGTTGTTGTGGGAAAAAGACTTGTTATGCCATTAGGTGATTGCCCAAACAGCATTGCAGCTCCTGGTAACTAATCGACGATCACCAGACAGCACCAGATAGCGATGTGACTTCTCTGACAATAGTATGATTACAAAATTGATATCTTTTGAGTGACGACCGACTGACAGAGTCGACCATAATTCACCATAGCCTGACAGCTAGCTTGGTGCTGGTCATATAGCTATTAAAACATCAGACACTATACCTCCAGACAATACCTATAAAAGGGTAAGTAAACCAAAGGTAAGGGCACCTTTGTCTCCAACTCTGAATGCATACCATTATTTGAGAAAGCACCATACTAACTTACACCATCGGAGAGGGCTCTTGAAGCACCACTTCTGACACGTGCCCCCATCCAACACTTCTACTGACATATCGTATCCCCATAAACACGTCTTTATAAATCTCCCTGTCAAGACAGGTGTCCACATCTCATTCATTCCCCCACCTGTCCCATTCTGCCACTACAGTTGCCATCAATAAACGCTGGTTAGCCCCTTTTTGTCCTCCACACATTTCACCACCAAATCCACACGCCAATTTGCCCCGACAGAGAGGTCTAAAATGCCAAGTCACTTTATGACTGACTTTTGGACTACTGGGGGGACAATTTTTATGCCATTAGGCAATCGCCCAAACAGCATTGCAGCTCCTTGTAACTAAACGACGATCGCTGACAATACCAGACTGCGATATGACCTCTATGGCAAAAGTATGATTACCGAATTGACATCTTTTGAGTGATTGCCGACTAACAGAGCCAACCATAATTGACCATAGCCTGACAGCTAGCTCAGCGCTGGTCACATAGCTATCAAATCATCTGACACTATGCCTCCAAACGACACCTATAAAAGGATAAGCAAACCAAAGATAAGGGCACCTTTTTCCTAACTCTGAATATAGACCATTATTTGAGGAAGCACCATACTAACTTAACTATTGGAAAGGGCTCTCGGAGCACAAACTCCTTTGTCTTTCTGACCTTTTTTATGTTACAAGGCTACAATTGGCTTTTCGTAAGAAGAGCATCAACAGGACTCAAGGTTACAAGGATTTCACTTCAAGCCTTCCGTGAGTATTGACACTGTAATTTCATAGAGTTACCCCTACAAAAAAAAAAGTTAATTGATGGTTTTACACTGATTAAAAATTATTTAACTATTATTTAAGTAAAATTTTTACATGTAATACATTTTAGTAAAATTATTTCCTTAAATATTATCTTAATAATTAAATTTTTTATATATATACTTAAAACTGATAGTGTTTTTTTTATATAAATTGAAGATATCAAAGGAGATGCTCGAAATTTAAGCAAGTTTACATGTTAAATCTAACATACACTTAGCCATTAAATCAGAAGGTTGTTGTTAGTACTTTTTTTAATAAAAAAAGTTAGATTAGAGATAAAAAAGCGTTATATTAATATTCGAATCAAATTTATTAAATATTATTTTTTTATAAATAATTACATAAATTAACGAAATTAAACTTTAGATTCAACTACGAGAGGTTTTAACAAATCAAGCTTCGTACATTTTAAAGATTGATTTTTAATATTGCTGAATTCAATTTTCTAATACCTTTTCAACTTCTGGAATTATTGTTTTTGTTTTCTTTTGCTGGCAATTTGACATAAAGATGGAAACCAATTAGATTAGTTAACATTTCAATTTTGAGATGCAATTAGGTAAAAAATAAAATAAAATAAAATCATTTGAAAATCCTTTATGCCTATTAGAGAACTTATCAAGAATTGCAGTTTTCAATTGATTAAATATGTTAACTATATATTTCCAACTTTCTGTTGTTAATTTGAGCTCCATACAGAAGGAAAAATCCTTGCCCTTATTTTTACTTACTTTCAAGTCACATTTAGAGTGTGGTGTGGACTATATTTCTATGTTCAAACAATGCTTGTTTATTTCTCAATTACTTTTATCTTATTGTAAGAAGAAAATTAAAAAAAAATCAAATAAATTATAATATAAATTATATAGTAGAGATATTCATTTCTTTTAATTTTTTATATAAAATATGTTTGAAACGAATTCATTTTATGTAAGATATATATGTGTTGTATTTATGATTCAAATCAAACAGATGGAATGCTTATAATTATTATTATTCTTTTTGAAAATGGAAATTATAATTACGGGATAACGATGGTATGGGATTTGGGCTTTTTTATAGAAATAATATATATTTTTTTTATTTATCAAAATAGGTCGAAATCAGATTATTTATCGAAATAGGCCAATTTTTAATTTAATTGAGAAATCGCCATTTCAAACGGCGGTTTCTCAACTCATTTTGAGAAATCGTCAAATGAAATGGTGATTTCTCAACTAATTTCACTGAAATTGCAAATTTTAGCAAAATCCGATCGCCGGAGGCGATCACAATTGGGAAATCGCCATGTATTTTTTTTTCAATTTTTGGTTTTTTTTGTTTTTTTTTAGAAATCGCCAATTCATGTGACGATTTCGTATATGACGTCTCACAGTTTAGATTTTATTTGTATTTGAAAGTACGTGACTATTTTTAGGTTTTATTTATATTGAAAAGTACATGACTAATGTATAAAAATTAAATTTTTTTTGAAATAAAATAAGTTGATAAGACTAATACAAAATGATCAGATTTGTTCTAATATAAAAAATTGATCAGATTACTGTATGAGAATCAAATTTCTTTTGATATGAAATAAATTGATGAGACTTATGCATGCAATCAGATTTCTTCGGATATAAAATAAATTGATAAGACTAATACATGAAAATCAGATTCTTTCGGATATAAAATAAATTGATGAGACTAATGCATGAGAAAGGTAATTTTTGAAGTTGATGAGACAAATGTATGGAAATCAGGTTCTTTCTGATATGAAAAAAGTT
>JBBYHO010501765.1:0-17467 GCA_038382025.1 Adansonia gregorii
ATTACCAATTGATTTTGGGTTGGATGCTTAACAAACGAAATATTTGAATTTTAAGAGTAAGGACTAACAAGCCAAACCTCTAACACTAACATGCAGGAGCCCCCTCCCCTAAAAAAAACAAATTTCCTTATAGAGGCGGAGCATTGTGTATTTGTAAGGGCGTCGTGACCCTAAAATATTTTTAAAATTGTTTTAATATATTATACATTTATTTTTTTAATGGCTATTAAATAAATGTGGATAAT
The DNA here is from genome assembly GCA_038382025.1 of Adansonia gregorii. Taxonomy (NCBI): domain Eukaryota; kingdom Viridiplantae; phylum Streptophyta; class Magnoliopsida; order Malvales; family Malvaceae; genus Adansonia; species Adansonia gregorii. The sequence continues at coordinate 246 of JBBYHO010501765.1, forward strand.
CTTTTAAACTATTGAAAATAGTCATTTTTTGTTCACCAAATTTCTAAATTGCCATTGCAAATCATTTTAACATTAATAGGACTTATCTAATTTCTAAGTAAGAATTTTTAATTCTATCAAAAGATTTTTTTTAAAATAAATTTAGTTGTTAATAAATAAAAAAAATTAATGTTTATATTAAATAGTTCTATTTTAACATTTTAATTTTTTTTATTAATCTTAGTAAATAAATAAATTTTTTTGATAAATGAGAAAGAGCTAAAACTTATATTGATTTTTTTTTTTTGCATTCATTTTACATTAATATTAAAAATAATAACCTTTTATATTAATTTGATATATTTGCACATTAAACAAACTTAATACGTTAATGCAAATTTTGTTAATGATATTTTTATTTGTTTATAAAAATATATTAAAAAATTCATAATACAATGAGAATTCACGTGTGACACAATACTAATTAAACAAAAATCTACAAAAGTAATCAAAAAAATCCAAAGACCATTGTAGACCTAAATTTGTTCAGGCTTCCTCAAGCAAATTGTGTTCGATACTTAACCTCTGATGATAATCTTTTTTCCTCCATCCTGTCAAACTCTTATCTTTTTGAGGTCCACAACCTCCTAAAATCCAACAAGAATTCTAGTCCCAATAGGTCACAAATGAGAGTAAGGGCTCAAAAGATCGAACTTAATCAAATTTGATCATAAAAGCCAAATAGATGTAGTCGAGTCGAAATCGATTGGAAGAGTCAAAATCGAAATGGATCAATTCAAACAAATCAAAATCGAAAAAAGTTGACTTTTAATCAAATTTGTTGGCAAAAGTTAAGTTTTAATCAAAATTGGTTGGAAAAGTCCAAGCAAAGCATAAATATATGCCATGTTATTAATCTTTCATATATAAAGTTTTCAATTTAGCTTTTAATTAAAAATTCACTGCATTATTTTTATTTAAATTTTCAAGTATGAAATTTTTAATAAAACTTTATTACGTAAATAATTACACTTCAAATTTTAATTAAACTTTTACATGCAGAATTTTTTTGAATTTTTTAATTAAAATTTTTGCTTATAGAATTTTTAATTAAACTCTTTCATTTGGAATTTTCACTTAAACTTTCACATGTAGAATTTTTAAGTAATTTTTTGCATATAAGATTTTTTCATTAAAACTTATAAAATTTTTAACTAAAGTTGTCCATATGGAACTTTCAATCAACTTTTACGTGTAGAAATTTTCATTTAAACTTTTACACATAGAATTTTTAATTAAATTTTCTCATATAGAATATTTAACTAAACTTCTACCCATATAATTTTCAATTAAATTTTCACATATGATATTTTTAATTAGAGTTTTACATATGAGAAACCTTCTATCATATGTAGAAGTTTCAATTAGGATTTTTACATATAAGTTTTATAATTGGATTTTCCAATTATGATTAAGGTTAAATTTTATCTTCTTTTTTTTATAAAACATTCATCACACGTTTATATCAATATTTGTGGTAAGAAAATTTAATTATTTAATTTTAAGAACGTTTGTAGATATAAATATTTATACTCTAGTATTTATTTGCTAGTTGTTGGAGACATTTGAAGCATCAATTGAGCAAGGGTATAAAATTATGATACAACACTCATCTAAGGTAAATATTTAACTTAGTAGTTTTTATTGATCATTGAAAACAATATTTTTTCTTAATTTGTAAAATTATCATTATTGTTATGTTAATCTTGTTGATATATATTTATTAATTTATCTTTTTTTTTTGCTTAAAAAAGGTTTTCAGGTAAATTCATTAGTAGGATATAAAATTAAAAATATAACTCACATTTTGATTGATTATGTATATGTTGTAACATTATTGTTACTGTTTTGAACGTTTAAAATGGGAATGCCTCTCATTATGTGCAAATTTGGGAGTGGAAAAATATATCTGAGTGAGGATTATGTAAAATTTGAAGGTCCTCATAGGTTTATGATGGTTGAACATGATATGACTAGCTAGTTTGAAAAAAGAATTTTTATTCCAAATTCAAACTCCAACCAAATCAATTTTTTAGTGCTATATTTCAATATCCATAATGGGATCCTAGATTTGTTGTCAAATTGATATTTTTTCCATTAGAAAAAGATGATGATTTTGCTTGCATGATAGAAACCTATGAACAACACCCTAGCTTTGTTTCTATGAAGTTCGTATATTGAGGTAAAAATGAGTGAAGATGATGTGAATCTTAAAGCACCTTATGAAAAAGAATTTGAAAATGGTTATCCTAGTCTTTACCTTATCAACACTCAATTATCATGGCACACAACATGTCTTTACACAAACTTCAGGAAGTTAATACTTTTGAATGCCATAAGCCTTATCATACTTCTAATGTTGCTTCAATTACTTTGATTGAGTCTTTTAGCATGAATCTTGTTAGTTCTAAAGTTTTAAAAGGAGATCGATTAGGTTGTACTTAGAAATTGATAACTAAATAACCATAAATGCATTATCTAAAACAAATGAAGATGAAGGGGAGTTATTTTAGGGTATTGATTCAAATATTGACTTAAAAAATGATTTTGATGCAGAAGTTAGTTTACAAAAAGAAAACCTATTGAGACAACCATTTCGTTCCCTTCAGTTAAATCTATGTTTATGTTTCCAAGTCCTCAAGCTGAGTTTGTGCTTCCAAACTCTTAGTTTTCAAAGATCAATTAGGATACATTGGGTAGATTTGATGATTTTTCTAAATTAGATAGACCTATTAATTGAGGGTAGAAGAAAATTATATATTGAATTGCAATTTCTAACAAAACTATGTTGTGATCCTGCATCAGAAGCATTATTCTCTAAAAAAGTTAGAACTTTAAGATTGAAGAGTCATCACAGAGGCTAACTACTAAATGCCTTAGATAAGGTGATAGTTGAAATTGGAAAATTAGGGCCATTCTAAGCAAGAAGTCTAATATGTGGTAGATTACAAAATATAATGTACCTCATACATGAGTTAATCTAGCTCTATCATGAGATAATAAGAAGCTAGACTCTAAAATGATTTATTCTTGCATTTTGGACATGGTTAAAGAAAAACTTAATGTACTATATCCTTGATTATTAAAAGGATTCAAAGTCAATTCTTGTATATAGTCTCATACTGAAAAGCTTGAAAGGCTAAATAAAAAGCTATTATTAAGTTTTTTTGGTGATTAGGACAAATCATATTAGGTGTTGCCTAGATGGTTTGGTGTAATGAAACAGTACATAACAGGCAAAGTTATATAGTTGCAAACTAATGAATATGTTGAGCATAATCATGTTAACAGTTCTAAGATAGAGTTCTCCGCTTATTTTTGATATGTAAACCATGTGTTGATAAGTTTTTGTTTTATGCCCATAATATAGATTAACAGTACTCGCTTGTATGGTAAATTGTTATGAACTCTTGATTGCAACCATTTAAGATGGAGATCTACAACCTTTTCCACTTGCTTTTGACATTGTAGATGGGGAAACAAAAATAATTTGGAGTTGGTTCTTAGCTTGCCTTCAAACAGAATAACAAGGCTTATATTTGATATCTGATCGACACGTTAGATCATTAAGGTAGTAAAGACTTTGAACCTTGGATGGCAACTACCACATGCGTATCATGTCTTCTGAATTTGGCAAAGTGTTAGTAATTTTAAGAGTAATTTTAATAGCATATTAAAAAATGTGGTACTAAAAAACATTTGATTAACACTGGTATTAGAATTTACCAAATTTTATTTACATTTCATACCTTTATACTTAATTGCTAAGAAAATAAATTCATTTTATTTTGTATTAGGTTATGAACTTAGTTAACACATATTTCAGACTAGAGTAGAGAAGTTTATCACTGATAAAGAAATGACCAATCAGATTAACTTAATTCTTGAAGAGAAATAGAGTTTGCCATATGATAGTGGTCAAAGATTTAGTTATGTGACTGCTAATTGTAATAGTGAATCAATAGAGTGTTGAAGCATAGTAAAAATATAGCAATAACTACATTGGTTCATATGACAAATTACAAATTAGTAAAGTGTTATATTAATTGATTTAGTAAAACAACTGAGTAGATCCATTAAGGATAACAATATATTAATGCTTTTATGAAATATTTGCATGCTAACAATGAAAAGTGTGCAATCACTGTGTGCATCGATACAATTTACAACCAATTAGATTTCTAGTGGAAGAGGGGCATTCAACCTTACTACAAGACAAAGTGGAGTTTTTTTGATAAAGTAATAAATAGATAAGAACAAAAAGAGATATTATAGCTATGGCCAACTGAAGGAGATCCAAATGTCTGATGCAGCTCGAGCCATTTTTGAAATTTCTCTAGCTAACAAGTGCTAGTTTGTCGTGAAAGTAAACTCTGGGTGCCAGTGGATACCATCTTTTGAATGTCTACCATTGTTGGTTATGTCATAGAGTTAGCTCTATTGTACCCTTGGATAATGTTCTTCCATTTTTATTGACATCCCTATAAATAATTGAATTATCATTAAGTATAAGGAGTCTATAGAGGATATGGTTAATGGGAAATATCTTAGCATGCTCGACTGAAAATGCTTCAACACTTTTGCAAAAAAAAAGTGTTACCGAAGTTGTCTTTAAAAAGTGCACTAATACCAAATCTGTTTTAGCTAAGGTTCTTATAAATCCCTAGAAAGACCAAGGATTCAAGATACTCCTTGGGACTGTTTATCTATTTTTGTCCAATTGATTCTCATTAACCTTTATTTGGTGGTCAACTTAAGCCTATTTACAAAAACTACCATCATGCCCTTAGAACAGGCTTTATAAGAGAAAAGAAAAACTTTGAATGGGTTATAGTCATAATATTAAAGATGTAGTTATTCTTGTATGTCTAAATGCCCATGGTATACTTATAAAATGCCTATAAAATTATTATGCTTTCGAATGATCAAGGTCTGGTGTGTTCAATCATTATTGAATAAAAAATATGGAGTTTACCAGAGGTCAATCGATCTATTCTTAAAGATAGATTAGAAGTAAATCAAACAGCCCTAGCCAGTTGATAATTCACAAGCAGGTGCTCAAAAGTTTGTTCCTTATGATTGCAGAAGGGACATAAGTAAGTGTTATGGATATTGCATTTGGTAAGTTCACTGGCAGCTGAAAGGCAATTGCTATAAATCTTTCAAAGGAATAAGGTAATATTAAAAGGTAATTTTAAAGTCCAAAGTTTCTTCCATAAAATGATGTTTCCAATTAAATCATTTTTAGCCTTTTTTTGCATGCTAGGGAATATAATTGATAGAGTTGATTATGAATTCATCATTAAAGTTAAGTTTTCAAATAGGTTTATCAACCCCTAAAAAAAATGTTTTGCTATGAATATTAGGAATTAGGATTAGGTAAGGGATCATTTGGCTTATAGCCAGGTTTTATGTCTTGCTAACAGGGCATATAATGGAGGAAAGAAGGAAGAAGTGATCCGTGCCATGTTATTGTAATGTAATACCTATTAATTGCCTATTCTTAATGATGGTTTGGTTCTCATGCCAAATTTATTGATCTAGTCCTTTTAGACACATATCTCTTCCTAAACGTAGACTTTTCTAAATCCATAAGTCTCTTGGTTTTTTGTTGAACCTATTCAAATGATTTCCTTTGACAATATTTAACTTTGAAGATCCTTGGAACAACACGGCTTTAATTATTAAGGATCCTTTATGCTTGTTTCCCAAAGAGTGCCCTATTCATGAATTTTATTTTATGGAAACCTAGCCCTTTTTTATTAAATAGTTGACAGAGATGATCCTAGCTTTTTAGGTGAAGTTTCCATTCTCTAGTACTATGGCCCTACTAGAAGCTTCGGACTGATTGTTCAATCTTTTTACAAACATAATTTAGGGCTGTGAAGTAGGAAAGTGTATAGGCTAAAAGAAAGCTTTAAGTTAATTTTCCTTTTGGGAAAGGCAATGTGTTAGTTTGTTTTGGATTTTGTTAAAGAGTGGTTGAAAAACTCCTTTTTTGTAACATAACAAAGTTAATTTCTAGATATTTTCCTGGTTTGCTTGATAGTTTAATGTTTGGAATGCCATTGGACCATCTTTTGGCTTTTGTCCTACACGATGGTCTTAGGAAAAGCTTAAACTTGTTCCCATTAATCAATTGACCTTATAAGGTGTTGAAATTTTGGAAGACTTTTCTAATAGTTTTGCAAGAATGAACATTAACTTTAACGGAGAGAAAATAATCATCAACAAACAATAGGTGATTTACTGATAACCAGTTTCTACTTATTTAAACACCTTGTATTTTATCCTTATTTTTTTGCCTTTTTTAGCATAAGAGATAGTATATTTTGGCAAAAGATAAAAAGATAGGGGATAACGGGTTCCCATGTCGTAGGCCTTTACAAGGTTCAAAAGGCTCAGATAACTTATTAATCAAGATTTGGTAACTTACCCTACTAATGCATTTAGAGATAAGTTGGACCCATTTTTTGCTAAAGCCTATTGATTTCAGTACTCTTCTGAGAAAAGTTCCACTAATCTTGTCATAGGCCTTACTCATGTCCAATTTTAGTGCTACTAGAGTAACTTTACCTTTTTTCTTTTCTTAAATTGTATTCAAAAAGTTTACCCCCTAGAACAATATTATAAAAATTAAGCCTATCATGAACAAATTGCATTTTGATAGGGTGATGTGATTCATCCATGATAGGCTTAAGTCTGTTGACCAAAACTTTCATAAATGATTTAATAAGCCATATTGCATAAGTTAATCAGTCTATAGGTTATGAGTTAATCAAAGCTTTAGCCTTTAAGGATCAAGGCGATGAGTGTTTTGTTCAACTCTTTGAAGAGATATCTCGAGTTCAAGATGGTTGGTGCCAACTTAGTGGAGAGTGGGCCAATAATGTCCTAAAAATGTTAGCAAAAAAGGGTCGACTTGTTGTCAATTCATAGGGCTTTTAGAGAGTCAATTTAGAAGATTGCATGTTTAGTTTCTTCGACAAAAAAAGGTTTATTGGGGCTTTTTCTATGTTGTTTTATCAGCGGGAAAAGTTCAAAGCCGACAAGTTAGCATTTAATTTCTTCTTTTTCTTCTTCAATTCATTTATCCAAACAAAAGTCACCCTTAAAGCATAAAACACAAGATTGCTTAATGATTTATTGGTCTTATTCGATATTTCCCCCTCGAAAGTAATCGAACTATTTGATTTCTTGTTCATCACTTGATTATAGTTATATGATAGAACTTGGTGTATCCGTCTCTTTGGATGATTCAGTTAGCTCTAGATTATTGCATCCAGCTGATTTGTTCTTGCTCTACTAGTTGGTTTAGTTGTAATTTCAATTCTTTCTTTTGGAGGCATGTACTTTTTTTTTTAGTTTAAAAGTTGTTAAGTTATGGCAAGCTCCTTTTCAAGTTGTAATCCTTTTTTTTTTGAAATTCCTAAACATGTTTTATTCAACAATTTTGAGATTGCTTCAAGCGATCTTTGGTCTATAAAGCTGGGTAAAAGGGAAGGAACCATGCATATTAGTACACCATGACTCCATGATAATGTTTCGGCGCTGGGGATGAGTAATCATCATCGCCTTAAACCTATAAGGTCTCTTATATTACTTGCCTTGGGTCTCCATGAAAAGAAGCATTAGACCATGGTCTGAGATAGTCACAGGTAAATTGAGAAGACTTGATTTGTCAAAAGATCTAAACTATTTAGGGTTAGCAAAGGCTCTATCCAATCTTTCCCAAACAATATCTAAAGATGTCCTATTGTTCATTCACGTAAGATGTTGTCTTTCTACTCAAGTAGGTTATACCAATTGAGGCAGTTCTATAGACTACTCAAGCCCTTTATGTTTGAATTCTTGGAGGACAACTTATCAAAAGAGTTAATGAATTAAATGAAGTCTTTAAAGACCATCCAAGGACCACACTTTATCTTTGATGTGCTCATAAGCACAAACATGTAAACCCCCTGCTTAGATCCTTCTACATCTAAAGCCAGTTTGCTTTAGTGGGCTTGCCCATGTAGGGTATTTCTTAGTAGGCAATGTTTCTATTGTTATATTGGTTAAGAGGTGGCACTTAAAGATACATACCTTCACATCTATGTTGGATAGTGCACCTTTATACTGAAAGATGTCAGCATTCAGATGAGACTTTTTGTTGATGGAACAATAGTTATTGGGCATAGCAATCTTAATTACAATGATCTTGGTGCTTGCATGTTAGAAATAGACCTGTCCAAAGGTTGGGCTCGCTCGAGTTGGGCCTTAGCTAGGTCTTTATATATTTAATGATTAAAAATATTTTTATTTAGATTTAATTATAAAATATATAAACATTGATATAAAAATAATTTTTAATATTTTATTAATTACGACCAGTATATATGGCTAATATGGATAGGCCAGGCTGAACATGGGCTTCGGCAAAGAATCTAAAATTTTCTTGAGCTACAATCTAACCCATGAACACCTTTAGTTAGGCATGCTGTTGCCTAACTACGTGCTTAGTAGTGCTCAACTTACTATGCTATGACTAGACATGAGGTATAATCACATCTTTCATGATGCAGATGGTGATGACTGAAGCGATATGCTCGAGTTTATATTCTTAAATTGATCGAAGGTATGCTATTTCCCAATCATTCTAGTATATATATGCATCTTATGTACCTTACCCTTTTGAGCAATTTGACCATCATTGGGATACATAGTTAAGGATCTACATGCCTGTTGTACTTATATAGAAAGTTGTGCAGAGCCACTGACTACAACATACATGTGATCAAAGGTGCTTATGTTTACTAAAAAAGTTAGCAAGGGTTAGATTTCCCTACCTTGCATCTACCCTGTAAAACAAGGACACAACTCTTGCCACCAACATGCTTGATTAGGCTCACCTCTGTCCGTTTGGGTTTAAGTAAGTTCTATGATATCATTTAATTATATTAGTTGAAATATTATTTATATGTATAAAATTGACTTTATATTACTCATTGTAATGACCATCACTTCAACATTTAAATGGGTGGCACATGAACCTAGCAATTTTTTACATGACACGAAAACATTATACGAGTACGATACGTTTTAATCGTGTATGAATTTTTTATAATCATGTTTCGTGTCATAATCACGTCGACAGATTTATGACACGAAAATTTTATATCATAAATGTGTAAAACAGGCATAAGACGTGTAAGACATAGTTAATTAATCGTGTCGTAAACATGTAATCGTGTCCTATCTATCCGTTTACATGATTAAGATACATTTAATTAATTATATCATAAACGTATAATCGAGTCCATCGTATCTGTTAACACATTTAACGTGTTATAAACAAGTAGACACATTTAAATTAAAAAATTTGTGTATAAAACTCGTTAATTTTTAATATAATTATATAATATATATCACCTATAAATATTATTTTAAAATTTTAATTAAAAAACTTGTTTAATATATAAAAACTACTTTAAGCATTTAATTAATATCTATTTTACTTTAGTTATTAGTAATAATATAATTGTTAAGATAAATGTTAAATATAACTAACATGATTTGTTCATACAATTTTCAATATATTATGATTATAATTTATAAATAATTACTTAAATGTAATATAGCTTAAATATAATAATAATATATCATAACCTTATAAACTAATTAAAGTATAGGCTCAATCTTATTAATTAATAGTAAAATAAGTTTCGTAATTTAAATATCATATTAAACTATTAAGATGATTATATATTTGTAGTATACTACTAATGCATTATTATTAGTAATAAATAGTAAATCAGTAATTATAAAATAGGAAGTACTAATTAATGTTAATAAGCTACTACATTGATTTTAACAAATTTTTTATATATTTTAAAATTATGGCTTCTAATGGTGTGAATTGTAATTTGTAATTTGTGAAGAGATAGTTAAAAAGTAAAACAACTTGAAAGCAGAGGAAAAAAGAAGTTAATTGGTAGATTGGTTGACAATATTCGTGTTAATTGATGTTCTAATCGTGTTTTCGTGTAATTCGTGTCTTAATCGTGTTTTCGTGTTATTCGTATTAATCATGTTACTTCGTGTTGTAATTGTGACATATCGTATTAGATATGAATAGATTAATTTTAATCGCATTATAATCGTGTCGTGTCGAGTATAACACAAATATAAATCATGTCATATTCGTGTTTTAAGGTTTAGCACGATTCATTAATCATGTCGTGTTCGTGTATTAGGTAATCATGCCGTATCAAAAATGAGACTCGACACGAAACACGATATGATGACACGTATTGCTAGGTCTGATGGCATATATATAAAATTTTGTCTCAAACCCCAACATATATACTAAAGTATTATCAACACCATTTTAATCAATTGAAAAAAGATAAGGCAAATATTGGCTTGAATAAATTTTAAATTAGTTATATTATTATCTTGACTTCTAATAATTTTGTAAATATTTTTCTTTTCAGATTGTGCGGTAGCCACACACTGCAAAGATTATATTTGCACTTAGTTTTTTTTTTTACTGGTGATAACAACCGGCGTGCAATGGTCCCCTTGATTTGTTTTCATATTGTTGAATGGCACAAGCAATATAAGGTGTTCGTCAGTTTGGTCTAGACCAACTTATTCTTAGGAAGTCGCATCAGCTTGATCATTTAAACTCTATCACGTTAAAGGAAAACATGATGGTTTTTTCCTAGACTTGTATCCTCTAAGACACTCGTAGGGAATCATTCATTATGGAAGGGCATTGGATGGAGCCTTCAGTGTGTGTTCTTTGTCCATGCGCTGGTATAGAAGAATTATTAGACTTTAGATTTCTCAAACTACAATTACTCTTGGGGTTGTCGTAAGTAAATGACCAAATATGTTTGATTACTTAATTGATGTACTCCATATTTATGATATTAGTATATTCGTTTCTTAGGCTGACATTACGGAGTAGGTGCATGGTTCGGATATAGAGCTCGAATCAAGATTTAATATCCACTACCTTCGATAGTTTGTTGAGCTGATTTTATCTATATTGAATGAGCATGATCACATTGCTAGGATGCAACTTTAAGCACCTCATCTTGTAGACAACATCCTAAGGCCACCCAAGGACAATAGCCAATGTAGGGTGATGCATCAAAAAAGGAGATAAGGGTCAGCGGAAACTTGGAGATGAGTTCGACCTTGTGATACCTCTTAAGTCTTCTTCAAGCTAGCATCCACCTCAACCCATTGTCACTGCTACCTATAATACACCACCTATTCAGACTGCCATATCTTTACCCACCATCTGTCTATATTTGTACATCCTAGAAGTAATGATGCATTAAAGATAGGGCATATGAAGCATTATCTACTCTAGAATGGATACGTCTGCAACGTAGCTAGCTAAGCATTCAAACTGCAGAGACTGAACCTACAAATGGCAAAAACGTACTATCAGAATTTTTTTAATATTGTCTTCATAAAAGGAGATTGAAAACAAAGACTTAACGATGTTCGCCATTGCAATGATTATAATGTCGCATTATGTCTTGTAACTTTTGGACTTGACACTTTAAAGTTTCGCACCAGCCAAATCCCCATTCTGGTGCACTGGTTGATGTGAGCTGGGTTTCCTAGTTTCTCACCAGTGTAGAAAGAAAAATGATAAATAGAACTCATCTTTTAAAGAGAGAGAGAATGAGCATGAAAATATTTCAATTTTCAAATTTAGAAGAAGCTCTAAAGTGCTAGTGATGTGGTGTTTTGGCTCCAAGGATTAGGTTATTTGTCTAAACTCAAAATTCGTTTAAAATTTAGATCTTAGACAAGAAGTCAAGAATGTTAAGCTACTTAAATAGGTTTAAGTATAAATGAGGCATTTTCTAAACCGGTTAGGCCTTCGTCAAAGCAGTTGAGGTCCAAACATGATCTAATCCAATCAATTAATTACTAATATATATTTAATGTACTTAATAATATATAAATTAAAGATAAATAAATACTATAAATTTTATATATTTTAATTAGTTTAAATTTTGAAATATGCATTTTTATTATGTTGTACAATTTTGTTAAATTATTATTTAATATTTAATTTTATTGTATTTAAAAATGTGGGCGTACTTATTCAATAATGAAACTCATACTTCATATCATTATAAAACTTAAATTTAAAATCAAAGTGAATATAAGCAACCATGAAATCTATTATGCACTATCTACACTCGAGCCATGAATAAATTTACTTACGGTTGAAGAAATAATGGGATTTTTGACTAATTTACCATTAGAAATTAAATTATTTATCAAAATATTACTGTTTTGAAACATATTATCAAAATACTATTTTTTTGCTCACAAAGCATTTTGTTAATTTTTTTGATTCATGTCAGAAGCGCTAATAAGCATGGCTTGCCTCCAATCTATAATCCATTAACCCACTTTTCCTTTTTCTTTTTTTTTAAAAAAATAAATATAACAATTTTAAACAAGACACTGAAAAAACTTAAATACGACCTAAGTTATGATACGACACAAAAAAATAAACATGATATAAATATACAAATATTTCAAAATTTATATAATATAAATTATTAATATTATTAACATTTATATAAATATAAATATCTTAAACATGATTATGGCATAGTAAAATACATGAACGCAACACGGATAAAAATTATAATTTATTTAAACTATTGAACTTTGTTAGTTTATTTTCAAATTTTAATAAATATAATTATGTTAGCTATGTTAGCTTTAAATTGATCTTGGCTTTGATATAACATAAATTTAAGTTTAATTAGCTTGTGTGTAATTGTTTTCAACTTACTATATTTCCTTTAATCATTTGGAAAATACTAAAATGTTTTTGACTTCTTAATTTTCTCAAAATTTATGTTCTTAATGTATACTTACGTATAGAACATTTTTGAGACAGGTTAAGATCTTTTTAAAGCCAAGAAAATACTTTTTATAAGGATTTTAAAGTAAGTATCAATACATATATATAAAGTATCGATATTGGATATTTACAATCGCTGGTGTTTTTTGAAAAGCCAAAATCGATATATCCTTTGAAAATTATTGATACCTTTTTTAATGTATCAATAACTATGTTTTCTAATGGTCATTTTTCACGGGTTTGTAAAGGCAAATATCGATACCTTGATGAGAGAAAGAACGAAAAAACTCATTTATGAAGCATCCAACGGCTCCTATCTATCACAATTAATTTCCAATGGCCATAATTTATCTCAAGGCTCTAAAAAGATTTCTTCAACACCTCCAAATAAAAGAGACATCAATAGAGAAAGATTAGACCAATATCCTTCATCTCTCTTCAGTTTTTCAAGTAGTTCATCTTTATATGAGGTTAATCCTTCCTATCATTCATTTTATTTCTATAAAACTCCATCATTGTAATTCTTTTATTTAGAGCCTAAACTTTGTAAACACCAAACTTTTTAGAGGTTTTCATTGTTTTCACCAAAACCTTTGTAAAAATGGGAGAGGTTATTACTTTAGCTATAAAAAAAATAACGAGTGATATCTAAGCTTAGAAAAGATAAAGGAGAAGAGGTTTTTTATCTAAGTATCGATAGATAGAAAGTGTAAATGTTATAAGTTGTCCTTGAAAGGTAACAATTCAAGTTAGTGCACTGTGGAACTCCTCGGCAAGTGAGACTAGGAGAGTGAACGTAGGCACAAGGTCAAGTCTCTACAAACTATCGAGTTTAATCTTCTTTCCCTACTCTTTTAATTGTTTATTGATTCACTAGCTAGCAATTCCAATTTCATTATTTAAATTTCTTAATTTCAATATTCAAAGTTTTATTTTTCTTAGGATTTTGAGAAATTAATTCATCCCCTCTTAATTTAATCACCACACAATTTTTAACAAATTATAATGAAATAAAAAATGAGAGAATGATAAAAATAGCCTAATTATATTTAATAAATTTTGAAAATAAATGAATAAAATTTAATAGTTTAAGTAAACTTCTATATTTATTTTTAAAGCAATGACAGAATGATAAAATATAATAAAAACTAAAAATAATTAATAACTAACAGGACATGAAAAATATTATAAACACGACACGAATACACTAATATATATATATATAATGAAGTATTAGCATATCATAATTTATCTAAATATAAAATATCTTGAGATTTTGATATATTCGTGTATTCTTGTTGTATTTGTATTATTTTTTCATGCCATATTGGGTTTTAGTTATTTTTTGTGTTGCGTTAGTTATTAAAATATTTTAATTATTTTTTTACCATTCTCTTATTGATATTAAAATAACTATAGCAATTTATTTAAACTATTGAATTTTATTTCTTTATTTTCAAAATTTAATAAATATAATTGCAATGAAATAAATATAAAGTCATAATTATATTTATGATATTTTATACTTATATAGATGTTGATACATTAATGATTTATATTAAATATATTTTAAAATATTTATATATTTATATCATGATTTTATTATTTTTAATATAATATTTTAAATCATATTTTAATTTTTTTAATTTATATAATTATATCATCTTTAAAATTATCAAATTTATAAAAAGTAATAAAATTGGCTAGTGAAACAAGCTTGTTCGTACCTCTTGTTTGGAGGGGCTAATTCATTTGGCGAGTGTCAACCGGGTTGGCACTTCTGACGAGGCCTAAAAGTAAAAATATCGAGCAAAAATAATAATATTTTGATAATATATTTTAAAATAATAATATTTTGTTAATTGATGAAATTACTTTTGCTGGTACATTAGGGCTTCTTTTACTCATGACAACAACAATCCATTTGCCTTCACAAAATGATTTATATTAGTTCGGCCCAAAAGACAAAAGGTACTTGACCACTAACCTTATAACGCCAATTTCGCATTTACGAGGTGCAACTAAATTTGATAATTATTATATCAAAGATAATATAAATATAAAATATTTTAAATATAATTATAATATGATGAAAATATAAAATATGATATGAATATATAAATTATTAAATTTAGGTTTAAAGCTAAATAAAAATATTTAACTATTTAAAATTAAAATAAGTATTATAAAAAAGGTTTTTTTTTCTAATTTTTTAGAGAGTGAAAATAGAAAAGACATTATTTACTTAAGATATTCAATTAATATATTTTGTGACATTATTAATAACGTATCACGTATTCTATTTTTGAAATTTTCATAAACGATTTTATTATGAAACAAATTTTCAGAATTTATATACATACACTATAATAATTATTTGATTATGCACAATAAATTTATAATAAATGTTTTATACCATTTCAAAATTTTATAAAAATAAAAAATAAATTTGATATAAAATTATTACGCTGAAGAAATACGCAAACATCAGTTGAAGCCATACAGATTAAATTCACCTAAATTGATAAATTCACTTTGTCAATGTTATTCTAAATATTATTCTGACAAAATACACAGACATCAGTTGAAGATTAAATTCACCTAAATTGATAAAATCACTTTGTCAGTATTATTCTGACTTTTTTTTCTTATAGTTAAAGTTGCCAGGATTAAAATCCTTAGTTATTAAAACTAAAAATCTAATATTCTACCAATAAACTATATGACTTTCAGTCGATTTATCAAGTTAACCTAATCTTGCTTTCGAGCAAAATATGACCCATTTTTGGGTTTGTTTCAAGTTTGCTTTAAATTTTCATGGATTTCTATAATTGTTAATGGCATTAAACCGTCTAAACTTTAATTAACACATGTATTATGAAAAGGGTAAAAGCCAATTGGCAATACTTGTATTATAGTGAAAAAAGCATTTTATTCTTATTCTAGTTTCTCTACTTTTAAAATTTTAGTAAATAAGAAAAAATGGTTAATGTTATTAAAAAAATTGCTTCAATGCGAATAAAATGCTAACATTTAATATGATAAAAAATTTTAAATTTTATACAGAAAAATGATTCAAACTTGACCCATAACCTAAACTTATTTTTGAATAAAATTTAAAATTTCACGTCATATTACACTCTTTTTTTTAACTCTGTTAAATTTTTTTTCCATTCACTACAATTTAAAAAATACATGGAGTAAAATATTAAATCTAATAATATAAAAACTAAAATACTTCCTTTAATATAATGTGGAGACTCTTAACAGATTTTTACTTAAAAAACACATTCTTCAAATTGCATCAAAACAATATAAATCGAGATGATTAAGCCAAAACATTTCGGGTTTCATTCCAATTGTAAACATGTTTTGACTAATGTATTTGGATTAAAGCCCATAGCCTATTTGTTTTTGTTTTCTTCAAATTTGGCCAATTAAAACTTTTGTCTCATCTATTAGACTCATAAAAAAATAATTATGAGATCAAATTAAATCAAAACACAAAATATCAATGTTTTTAATGAAATTTTGAATAGGGTTCAACACTTGAACCTGAAATTTTAACCTCCATTTCTCTTTTGGCATGTAGAATTAGGAAACACTATATTTGATTTTAATAATCTCATAGTGGATAACAAAAATCAGAACAAGATGACCATTTTGGTTACCCCATTTAAGACAATCCTAGTAGACTTTCCATGGTTGGGTCGGGTTTATAGAGAGAATTATCACTCTAGGTTTAGTTCGATTCAAAATATGAGTATTTTTTTATTTAAGTTCATCCATATTTGTAAATAAATAGTCTAAACTTGTAATATTATATATACTTTTTAATTTAATTTTTAATAATTAAATTTATTTTATTAAGTTTTTTATTAATATTTTTTAAAAATAAATGTTATGAGTTCTATTATAAAAATGCTTTAACAACTTAACAACTAGTAAAATAAAATTATAAATATTATTATAAAATATATAATATATTATAAAAATATAAATTTTACAACGGAAAAACGTTTTTGGCCTGGTCGGGCCGAGCCTAAGCTTAAAATTCTCTTCACAAGGCTCGACCTTTTTTTTCAAATGGGCTTCGTGTTTTTGCTGAAGTTCATCTTTTGGACCTAATATTTTTACCAAGTTTTTAAAATATCGAGGAAACCTTTGAATTTGAATTAATAACTTGACTTTTAAATAAATCTAATTTTACAATTTCTGAATCACATATACGAAAGATAGAACATAAAAATCACATAAACTAATTGGCATATGTTTGGCAGACATTGTTAAA
>JBBYHO010501776.1:0-10109 GCA_038382025.1 Adansonia gregorii
TATCATTGTTTTTGTTGCTTTCCCCAAAAAACTTCCAACAGAAATGTCGGCAACCGAGTACCAAGGCTCCTTCTTGGGGCGAATCAGCATAAGGCGGAACCAAGTCATCGCCGTGGATGGAAACCACGAGCTAGAGCTTGAAGACCTAGAGCTCTTCCAAAAGCACGTTTCTGATCGCTTCACCGAACTCTTATCTCCTCCGGAGGACGCCCCTGTTGATGCCTTTCTCTCAATTTCCTGGCTGCGCAAACTCCTCGATGTTTTTCTTTGCTGTGAAGCCGAATTCGAGGCTATTCTCATAATGGATCGTGACCCATCTCAGATCTCCAAGCCCCCTCTTGATCGCTTGATTCTTGAACTTCTAGACCGGGCAGTGAAGGCTTTAGACATTTGTAATGCGGTTACCAATGGGGTGGAGTCTGTTAGACATTGCCAAAAACTGGCGGAGATTGCTGTTTCAGCTTTGGACCAAAACCTCATCGGGAATGGACAAGCGAAGAGAGCTAGAAAGGCCTTGAATTCGCTGATGTCAGTAATGAACCATGACGATAAAGAAGGCAACAATACTAAAGCGACGGAAAGGAGCTGGTCGTTTGGTCGCCGAGGTGGGAATAAAGATCGAGTCCCGGTACACTTGAGGTCACTTTCTTGGGAGGTGGCCAAGAATTGGTCAGCCGCGAAACAGATTCAGGCCATGATTACCAATCTTGTTGCACCACGTGGAGCAGAGGCTTCCGGCTTAGCCTGCCCGGTTTACATAATGAGCGTGATCATGGTTTTTGTTATGTGGGCATTGGTGGCTGCCATACCTTGTCAAGAGCGAACCGGTTTGGCTACTCATTTTCCGGTTCCCAAGCAATTGAGCTGGGCCCATAGCATCATTGGGTTACAAGAGAAAATTGGTGATGAGTGGAGGAAGAAGGAGAAGAAAGGGATGGCTGGGTTGTTGGATGAGATGCAGAAATTGGAGAAACTCGGACAGAGTTTGATGGAATTCACAGATTCTTTTCAGTTCCCTGGAGAGACAGAGAAAGTAGAGGAAGCGGCCACACATGTTGCGGAATTAGCGGAAACCTGTCGGAGAATGGAAGAAGGATTGATGCCGTTGCAGATGCAGATTAGGGAAGTGTTTCATAGGATTGTAAGAAGCAGAACTGAGTTTCTCGACGTGTTGGACAAAGGTGCCAAATCATCTGCGCCACTCGTGTAACCGTATTGGCCATTTTATCAATTGCTCTTGGTCCGGACTGGAGCTTGAAGAAGGTTACTAATTTTTGTGTTGAAGGTTCAGTTTTCTTCATGGGTATCCTGTCTATTTTGGCTCATGAAGATTGGGACGGATGAACCTTAAAGATATTCCTCCCCCCCCCCCCCTCCCCACCATTATAACACAGGTTTCAGCCACCACGGTTATGATGAAGTAAGCACCTCCTGTGTGAAATGTACCCTTTTTAAGCTTTGACCCTTTGTCTAATATGTTAACTGTTATTGATTTGAATACAGAAACTTTTCTTCTGAGGAAATGTAAATACTCGTACTACTACTCTTATATTTTTGTCTTTGGAGGAAGTGAGAGTTTCCCAATTCTGCAGATTTTAAATGTATGCTGGATTAACATTTTCATATGCTCTTCTTGCCTTTTTAGTTTTCTTGGCCAATTTGGAAATGTGAAATAGCCTTTTTGTATTGCTAATTTGAAAGGGGGATTTCAATTTGGGAACTGAGTAAATTTGTGCCTGCCAATCAAATCAATTAAACAATGTCTCAGTTTCTCTTATTTGGAAAATCTTAGGGTTTTCTTTGGTTGTCTCCGTTAGCACGTTGAGGATGCCTCCATGTCCAAAGTTGTAACCCAACATGGAAGGTGAATGGGCTAAGGCACTCAGTTGATTGGATGTTATTATAGATAAAATATAAAAATATGATATTCATACCAGTTGGACATTTGGGAAACCTTTTAGACAGTAAAAAACAAAACTTTAGACAAGGTTGCGAATGGAGGATAATAGCAGCAGCTGCTTCTTTGAAAATTGTTCAATTCTAAACTCGCCAGGTACCGTGGAATCCGTAGAATATCTGTTCGCCGTAACTTTATTCAGCTTTTTAAACCTTTCCTGGACCTTTTGCAAACAGCTGAAAAGATTTGTTCATGAACTTTCTCTGGTATGGATCACTGGATGGATTGGACCACATCATTGGGCAGGGCCGCCAGGCCATAAATGGAAGATTAGGACGTGCTTGGTTTTTGTCATTTCACTGTTCAGTATGCCACGTTTCTGGTGCCTAGTGAACGAACAACTTTATTAGAGCATGTAAATGGAAGAAGTGCCCATGAAAGTCTGTTAGCTTCAATATTCACTGAAAGTAACATAAAAGAGTTGACAAGCAGTTTGTGAATGTGTCACTGCAGGTGCCAGGTAAATGACTATAACCTGACGCTTTAAATCTTAAACCTATTAAATAATTTTTTTTTAAAATATAAAAGTGACGTCTGTTTGGTTAAATAAAAGATATTGAGATAGCACTTATGAGTGGATAAATTTGGATATCACTGTATTAAAAGATCATTAATTCAAGTATTGGATGAAACTTTTCTAATAAAAAAATTCCATTCATCATCAAAATCCTAATAAAGTAGATTCAAATATTGAGAAAAAAGATGATAGTATTCGAATTACACATATCATGTTGAACCTTCTTCTTCTTCTCGACTGATATAGCTATGCTATTCTTTCTAGGAATAAAAATCTTGTTTTTCCTTGGCAAAGAAAAAGGCCGCAGGCAAAATTGAAAGGTCAAACCTTTTGCCGAATTCGACTATATTGTTTCAGGACTATTGGTTTCAAAAATTGAAAAAAAGAAAAATGTTACCCAGTGTTTTAATTAAGTTTTTTTTTTTTTTTCAGTGTGTTTGGTTTTGGGTAAAAATTTTAAATTTCAAGAATTTAGAAAAAATAAAATGGCACAGACCTCGAATGGGGAAATGACAATAAACTAGACAAACTGACCACTCTTCCCCTCTACTCTGAACATTTGCCAATAAATATTTTCCCTTTCTGGCAAAGATCTATGGGCTAAACTAAAGGCCCAAAGGTCCAGTCTAAATCGTCATAGTTGATAGCCCTTGGCACTCTTCTAGAGCCAGATCTAAAGCCAAAATAATCAAATTTATTCACCTTTCAGTCGCTCTACGAAGCACCTGCAAATAGCATGTCCCCAGGTTCATTCTCCACAAAAAGCCGCTGCTAGCTGCTGCAATTGCTGATCCTTTTTTTTTGCCCTTTTGTGGGGGGGGGGGGGGGAGGTTCAAATTTCAGTTCTTCTAAGTATTTCTGGCTTTCGTTTTTTTTTTCCCTTTACAGTTCTGAAAGTGATGGCGAGCTTATCGAACCCGCTTCAACTTAAGCACGGACTTGCACTGTGGTGCCCTCATTCTTCTTCTGTGACTCGTCCTCACCCTTCCTCTTCCATCCGGTTCAGAAGCTTCCACAGGAACTTCGTCGTTGCCTCCTCTTCTTTTTCTAACGGCAACCGAGAGTCAGTTTTTTCTCGATCGAATTTTTTTTCTTTTGTACTTTCTGGTCTGTTTTACAACTTGATGTTTATATCACTTAAATGAATTTGGTTGTTAATTGTTTTTTTTTTCTACGATAGATTTGTGATCGTTGGAGGGGGCAATGCTGCCGGATATGCAGCGAGGACTTTCGTTGAAAACGGGATGGCCGATGGCAGACTCTGTATTGTATCCAAAGAGGTGAATTCTATATCTTATCTTGCATTTTAAGTGATTCTTTTACCATTTTATAAGTTTCGAATTTTGGGTTTTTGGTTTGGTGCTGCGAATGTTTTGCAGGCATATGCACCGTATGAGAGACCGGCTTTGACAAAAGGCTACTTGTTTCCACCAGACAAGAAACCAGCTCGATTACCTGTTAGAATCTTCTGCTTTATATACCTACTTTTCTTTTTGTCAATCTGAACTTGAATTATCCTATTTTAGTGCGTGTTTAGAATCATGACTAATAAAGTCCTCTCTTGTACATTCAGTCTTTCGTGAGTTTATTGTATGTTTCAAAATTAATGGTATTTAGCTTTATTTATGTGATTCTTAACTGGAAACATGCATGCTTTCAATGCTTAGAACTTAAAGCGTTTCTGATTTAGTTTTCCGGAGGCTTCTATTTTTTCATGCTTGTAATATGTTATCTACTGGTTTACTAGTTTCAATTTGGATCATTATAGGGTTTTCATACCTGTGTTGGAACTGGTGGTGAAAGGCAAACTCCTGAATGGTATAAAGATAAAGGGATTGAGGTATTTCTTCTACCTGGTTTGGGTATTTATCTTTTATTAACATTTAATTTTAGAAGCTCTTTTTCTATGTCCTATTGTTTTAAGAGTCCTTGTTTCTGGGCCTTTTCTAGTAATTTCTTTAATTGGAAATTGATTACATTGCAAGCTAAGAAGCAAAATATGTTTGCTTGCATAGAGAATATAAGTAAAACTGTAAGAAGCTTTATCCTAGTTTATATGTCTGATTTGAAGGGCTCATTTGACCTTTTGCCCTGCTTCTTTTGTATGATTAGATGATTTATGAGGATCCAGTGACAAGAATTGATATCGAAAAGCAAACCCTAACCACAAATTCCGGAAAATTGCTGAAGTACGGATCTCTTATAATTGCTACAGGATGTACAGCCTCAAGGTTTGCTAATCAGTTTGTGTTAGCCATCCATTCAATTTGTGCACTTGAATTGGTGAAGCAGTAAAGAAGAAAAAAGGGGCACTGATTTCCTGACTGTGTTTATTTCAGATTTCCAGAGACAATTGGAGGAAACCTTCCTGGTGTGCACTATATTCGGGATGTTGCGGATGCTGACTCACTAATCTCATCTTTGGTACTTAAAAATTTCTTCTGCTCATGGCCTTTTATTTCTTTCATTTTTTTATGTTGTTATCTTGGATCTTACTATATGGTCCGATAAAAATTTTTATTTAATTGCTTAGGAGAAGGCAAAGAAGGTGGTGATTGTTGGTGGTGGTTATATTGGGATGGAGGTTGCTGCTGCCGCTGTTGGGTGGAAACTGGATACTACGGTATGAGTTCATTTCATATGGTAAACGTAGTTGGCTCAGTTTTCAAGGAAACCAAAAGGAATAATTCTATTTCCGTTGCAGTTTTCTTTAGATAGTCCAAGCGTAAGTGCCACTTTTGATATCTTTAAAACTGCAAAGTTTCGTCTTGTTTCTAGACATGCATGTATTCAGAGAGATATGCGTGCATGTCTGGGTGTGCATGGCACAGGACTACATTATCTTCTATTTTACAGTTAAGCTTAGCCCATTTTATGTAAATATTTGCTGAGCTTTAATTCAATTTCCTTTTGCTCCTAATGCAGATCATTTTCCCTGAGAATCAGCTTTTACAAAGATTATTCACTCCTTCCCTTGCTCAAAGATATGAAGAACTCTACAAAGAGAATGGTGTCAAATTTTTAAAGGTATGTTCTCTCTGACTCTCTCTCTCTCTAACAGACACTCTCTCACAAACCTTACATCCAAGTGTTGTTTGCACTTATGCTTTCACCAATGCGTTCATTTACTATCAACCTATCCATCTGGCTGCAATTCCATTAGTTTGAAATTGATTTTAAGTTGGTAGCCAGTGAACACCTAAATTTGATTTATACCATGTGAACTGAGTATTTTGTCTTGTTAAACCACTGTCCAGGGTGTTTCAATCCAAAGCTTAGAAGCCGGTTCTGATGGACGGGTAGCTGCCGTTAAACTTGGAGATGGATCTACCATAGAAGCTGACACGGTAACCGTTTTGCTATAAGTAAAACTTCTTTTTGTGTTTCCTTGTTAGTTGTGGGAGAACTGATCAAGTTTCCTTTCACCTATATTTTCCCCATTCTGCAGGTAGTTATTGGTATTGGAGCAAAACCTGCAGTTAGTCCATTTGAAGTGGTGGGATTAAACAACACTGTTGGTGGCATACAAGTGAGCATCATCTGTAACTTTTTTTTTAAATTATGTGGGCAATTATAAAATCTATGAACTTTTAATGCATAGCTATGCATGTATCTAGTACCATGTATGAACTAATTTCCCATATTATTATGAAATTGATGTTGCTTTACGCAGCTAACCAAGTAATGCATATTAATAATAGTAGGCTAATAGCATATATTTTGCCTTGATGAATATTTCCATATTTTATAAATTTTCTATTCTTTATTGATAAAAAGACCAATAAATCACCAGGTTTTATTTTCATGCTGTAATCTTATAGCTGTATTTGAGCTTCCATTTGTTTCTAGTGGAGTACTTGGATATGATGATTCATGAGACCGGACATGAAACAGGTTGATGGTATGTTCCGGACAAGCATACCTGGAATTTTTGCAGTTGGAGATGTTGCAGCATTCCCCCTTAAGGTAAAATATTCTCAAATTGATAGCCGTTTTTCCTTTCAAGATTGGTAAGTACATGTTTTATCATGACAGATGTATGACCGCATAGCACGAGTTGAACATGTTGATCATGCACGTCGATCTGCACAGCATTGTGTTAAGGCATTACTTACTGCGCACACTCAAACGTATGTACAGTCTATCCCTTGTCTTCCATCAAAACTAATTTCTATGGTGATAGATGAACTATCAGTGCTTCTCTTTCATTCTGAAGCGTTGATGACTTGCATTATTACCTGTTTAATGTTTTCCAGGTATGATTATCTGCCCTATTTTTACTCAAGGGTTTTTGAGTATGAAGGGAGCCCCAGGAAAGTTTGGTGGCAGTTTTTTGGGGACAATGGTGAGAATATCTTTTACTTGCATTATTAACATTGCATATATAAATTTAGGTTATCTCACTATCAGTATTCGGAATTATAATCTTTTTGGGCAGTTGGAGAGACAATCCAGATTGGGAATTTTGATCCAAAAATTGCTACTTTCTGGATAGATTCCGGTAATATCTGAAGAGCCCTCTCTCCTTCCATTTTCTATATGCTTTTCATAAAGCCAGATTTAAAATTTTTCCTCATGATTTCACAGGTAAACTGAAAGGAGTTATTCTTGAAAGTGGCAGTGCTGAGGTAGTCTATTTTACAAGATTTCCATGCCAATTAGCATTGTTGGTTGATTAGTTGAAACTTTCGAATAAATATATGCAATATGGGGTATCTCTGAGAGAAGTTGGAGAACGATGGAATGGTGAGAGTGTTACGATGCAACTAGAAAATCAATATTCCTAACAAAGAATATTTATAAACAACCATAGGTTTTATCTAAGAAAGTCTTTCCAGCACAAATACAATGATATTTGGAAATGCTATAGATGTCAGTTTTGAGTTCATGTTTGGAATAAAAATTTAGTTGATTGTTGAAATAGATAGTAGGAGATGCACTGTGTTGCATGTAGGCCCAACTTTCTGTAAGCGACTATGTTCCCAAGGCATTGTCGGATACCATGAGATGATGTCGGATTGACCAAATACATGTTTTTCATTTATTCTATATTACATCTTTCATTAAATGGTTGCCAAATTCAAAGTTAAAAGTATTGAAAACTTGAAACACCTCCTATGATTTAATCTGAGATGCTGTGTTTTACTTTTCATCTTTTCTCCTGTATCTTTTGTGCTATGTTATCAAAGGCTTTGCTTTCAATGCTGTAAAGCTCACAACATGTCCTTATGTTATAGGAATTTAAACTCCTGCCAGAGCTTGCAAGGAGGCAACCTTCGATTGACAAAGCCCAGCTTCAGAAAGCATTTTCAGTTGAGGAGGCACTAGAAATTGCTAGAGCCTCCCTGCACTAGTCGAGCAGAAAGCTTAGTTGCATGTGCAGAACCTCTCCCTGAAAAGTAGTGATCTCTGAACAAAAATGCCACCACACGGTTTGCTTTCATTAATCCTTAAACCCAGGGAGTCATTCCTCGTAAACTTGGAGCCTTTGGCCCATTCTTTCCTGAAATAATTGTTTGAAACTAGGCATCAAAGTAAAGCTGTAGACGTATATAAAGTCTACTTTGATATGCAGTGAGAGAGAGATTTACCACCCCGAACTTCTGATAGATGAAACTATTTCTGGGCGATTGAGGATCCAATAATAACTAAAACCAGTTCCTTTGTCCGGTAGCCATTGTTGTTTTTGCAACATGATCTTGTTCTGTTTTGCAGCTTGGTGGAATATCTGTACTTTTTAAACGTATCTGGAGTCCTGTGATCCTTTTAATTGAAAATTTTAACGGGAGCTCCTTAGGGTCAGCTTCCCCTAAGCTACCTGACGTGATGAGCGGGGGTAGCGGGGTTTATAACAAATCCTTCCAATCGGTCGGTTTTATTTTTTAAAATTTTTAATTATTTTTTATTAAAATATTTTAAAAATTAATATTATTAATTATTACAATATAATTTTATTATTTCATAAATGATAAAATTTAATTTTTTACTAATAAAAAATATATTTTATTATAAAATTAATTATTATTAACATACAATAATTATTAATATGCTCAAATAAATTATTAAAATATAAAATATAAAATTTTTTTCATTTCAAAAATTACGAGAAAAATTAATTTTCTACGTATATAAGAAAGTTATAGTTAATTTTTTTAGAAATTAGTTTTGTTATTTATTAAATATATTATATATGTATGAAATTAATATTTTTACTAATTTTGGAAATCTAAAATTGTTATATTTTTATTTTAATAATATATTTGTTAATATAAGCAATAATTATATTATATAATATTAATAATAAAATTTAAATTTTTTATTAGTTTGTAAGGATTACGATTAAGGATTACAAAAATTACACATAATATTAAGGTGAAGATAATATTTGCATGTAATTTGTGTTATATGTAATGTATTTGTATAAAGAGTTTTTAAGGTAGTATTTGTATATAATTTGTTATATACAAATATTATCAAATAATATACAAACATTGCAGGTTTACAAAAAATTAAAATATATTTATATAAAATAAAAAATAAAATATAATTGTTTAGAAATTATTTTTGTTATTTATTAAATATATTATATATGTATGGAATTAATATTTTTACTAATTTGGGAAGTTAAAAAAAATTTATACTTTTTATTTTAATAATATTTTTGTTCATATTAGCAATAAAAATATTATATTAATAAAAAATTAATTTTATGATAAAATTTAAAATTTTTATTAGTTCATGAGAATTACAACTAAAGATTATGAAAATTATACATAAATATTATAATTTACATAAATTATTTGTATATAATATTTGTTATAGTTAATGTATTTAAGCAAAGAATCTTTGAAGATAATATTTGTATGAGATAAAATATGTATAATTTTTATCAGATTACATGCAAACATTACAATTTTATATAAAATATTGCTAAAATTATAATATGTTTATGTAATATATATGTGTATTTTATAATGATTTATGTAATATGATGTATATGCATAATACATATTTTTATTACATACGATAATAAACTTATGTAATAGATAATATAATTTATGTAACTTTTATATTTTATATAATATTATTTTCTATTATCTTTGCTAATATATTTATGTTACTTACAAAATTTTTATATAAATATAATAAATTTATGTTTTAAATTTTTATTATCTTTTATCATAATTTATGTATTGTATAATATATATGTAATTATAAGAAAAATATGTAATACTTATTTATATTATGTATAATGATAAACTTATGTAATATATAAAAGTTTTATGTAAATATAATAAATTTATGTATTACAACTTTTATTATATATATTATCATAATTTATGTAAATAAATAATATATGTGTAAATATAATAAAAATATATAATACAAAATTATATTATTAATTATAATAATTTATGAAATCTATAATAAAATTTATGTAATTATAATATTTATTGATAATTTTATTTTTTTAATTATAAAAATTGATGTAACATGCAATGTATTTATATAATTATATTAATTTTATGTTATATTATACAATAATTTATGTAAAAAATTGTAATTAATTATTTTAGTTACAAGTTAAATTTTACCACAAGCCTACATAAATCTCTCTTTTTAATATTATTATAT
>JBBYHO010501876.1:0-22567 GCA_038382025.1 Adansonia gregorii
GATTTCTCAAGTTTGTCTACCAAAATTTTAATTTATCAAAATTTTGAGAAATCAATTCACCCCCTCTTGATTTCATTTACCACCTAAAGGTCTAACAAAAACATTAATATCATGTATCCCAATATGGAGAACATGATTGTAGTGTGCAATCACAAAAGGAATAGAGATTTTTATGAGAATCCTAGTTTCTTTCATTTGATGGAAAAACTTTGATTATAAGGAAAATAGTGGAAAAAACCCATTTCTTGCCAAACCAAAGCATCAATATCTTGTGTCCCAATAAGGAGAACACGATTACACTGCCCATAACAAAAAGAATGGAGATTATTACAAGTATCCATGTTTGTATTATTTCATTGCTTAACTTTGATTATAAGGGAAATGGTGGAAAGAAAGCTTTTTTTTCAATTCCAAAGCATAAATATCATGCATCCCAATGTGGAGAACATGATTGTAGTGCCACATTAGAGAGAATTAAGATTATTATGAGAATCCATGTTTGACTCATTTGATAGGCAAACTTTAACTAAAAGGAAAATGTTGGAAAGAAAACCTTTTCTTGCCAAACTGAAGCATCAATATCGTGTATCCCAATAAGGAAAACATGATTGTAGTGCCACTAACAAAAAGAATGGAGATTATTAAGACTATCCAAGGTTGAATCGTTTCACAGATGAACATTAATTGTAAGGAAAATTATGGAAAAAAAAGCATTGCTTGCCAAATCAAATCATCAAAATTGTGGACCCTAATGAGGAGAACATGATTGCAATACCCATAACAAAAAAAAATGAAGATTATTACAAGTATCAAAGTTTGACTCATTTCACTAAGGAACTTTAACTATAAGGAAAATGGTGGACAGAAAAGCATTTCTTGCCAAATTAAAGCATCAAAATCATGTATCCGAATGAGGAGAACATTATTGCAGTACCTATAATAGAAAGAATGGTGATTATTATGAGTATAAAAGTTTGTCTCATTTCACGGATGAACTTTAATTATAAGGAAAATGGTGGAACGAAAAGCTTTTCTTTCAAAACTGAAGCATCAATATCATGTATCCCAATAACATGAACATGATTGTTGTGGCAGTAACAAAAAGAATAGAGATTATTACAAGTATCCATGTTTGTATCATTTCATCGATAAACTTTAACTATAGAGGAAACGGTGGAAAGAAAAGCTTTTTTTGCAAATCCAAAGCGTCAATATCGTGCATCCCAATGTGGAGATTGTTACGAGTATCCAAGTTTATCTTATTTCGAAGATAAATTTTGATTATAAGGAAAATGGTTTAAAGAAAAGCATTTCCTGCCAAATCAAAGCATCAAAATAGTGTATCCTAATGAGGAGAATATGATTGCAGTGCCTACTAAAAAAAGGAATGGAGATTATTAGAAATATCCAAGTTATCTCATTTCATGGATGAACTTTAATTATAATGGAAATGGTGGAAAGAAAAGCTATTTTTACAAATCCAAAGCATCAGTATCATGTATTCCAATGTAGGGAACATGATAATAGTGCCTAGTTAGAAAAAGAAAAGAGATTATTATGAGAATCCATGTTTGACTCATTTAATGGATAAACTTTCATTGTAAGGAAAATGGTGAAAAGAAAACCTTTTCTTGCTAAATAGAAGCATCAATATCGTGTATTTCAATGAGGAGAACATGATTGTAGTGCCACTAATAAAAAGAATAGAGATTATTACAAGCATCTAAGTTTGTAACATTTCATGGATGAACTTTGATTATAAGGGAAATGATGGAACAAAAAGCTTTTCTGGCAAATCAAAAGCATGAATAATGTGTAACCTAATGCTGAGAACAAAATTGTATTGCCTAATCAGTAAAAGAGTGGAGATTATTTTAAGAATCCAAGTTTGACTCATTTGATGGATAAACTTTGATTATAAGAAAAATAATGGGAAGAAAATCTTTTCCTACCAAACTGAAGCATCAATGTCATGTATTCCAAGGCAAAGAACATGGTTTTAGTGCTCAATCACAAAAGAAATAGAGATTATTACGAGAATCCAATATTATCTCATTTCATGGATGAACTTTCATTATAAGGAAAATGGTGGAAAGAAAAAAATTTCTTGCAAATCCAAAGCATCAATATAGTGTATCCAAATGTGGAGAACATGATCGCAGTGCTTAATCACAAAAAAGTGTGGAGATTTTTACAAGAATTCAAATTTGTCTTATTTCATGAATGGACTTTGATTATAAGGAAAATGGTTAAAAGAAAAGCTTTTCTTGCAAACCAATGCATCAATATCATGTATCTAAATAAAGAGAACATGATTGTAGTGCCCATAATAAAAAGAATGGAGATTATAATGAATATCCAAGTTTGTCTTATTTCACAGATGACCTTTAATTATAAGGAAAATAGTGGAAAGAAAAGTTTTTTTCTGCCAAACCAAAGTATTAATATCATGCATCCAAATAAGCTGAACATGATTGTAGTGCCATTAACAAAAAGAATGGCAATTATTACAGGTATCTAAGGTTGTATCATTTCATGGATGAATTTTATTATAAGGGAAATGGTGGAGAAAAAGGTTTTCTTCCATATTCAAAGCATCAATATCATGTATCCCAATGTAAAGAATAGGATTGTTGTGCATGATCACAAAAACAAAGATTATTACGAGAATCCAAGTTTCTCTCATTTGATGGAAAAACATTTATTATAAGGAAAATTATGGAAAAAAAACCTTTTCTTGCCAATCCAAACCATCAACATCATGTATCCCAATAAGGATAACACGATTGTAGTGCATATAACAAAAAGAGTGGAGATTACTACCAGTATCCAAGTTTATCTCATTTCATGATTGAACTTTAATAATAAGGAAAATGGTGGAAAAAGAAGCTTTTCTTGGTAAATCAAAACAACAATATCATGTATCCTAATGAGGTGAGCATGATTGTATTGCCTAATAATAAAAAGAATAAAGATTATTATGAGTATCCAAGTTTGCCTTATTTCAAGGATGGACTTTGATTATCAAGAAAATGGTAGAAAGAAAAGCTTTTCTTGCAAAACTAAAAAAGAATGGAGATTATTATGAGTATCCAAGTTTGCCTTATTTCAAGGATGCACTTTGATTATCAAGAAAATGTTAGAAAAAAAAGCTTTTCTTGCAAATCTAAAGCACCAATACCGTGTATCCGAATGAAAAGAACATGGTTGTAGTGCCTAATCATAAACAAAATGGAGATTATTACGAGAATCTAAGTCTATCTCATTTCACAGATGAACTTTGATAATGAGGAAAATTACAGAAAGAATAGTTTTTCGTGCAAGTCCAAATCATCAATATCATGTATCCTAATGTGAAGAACATGATTGTAGCACCCAATCATAAAAAATTAGAGATTATTATAAGTATCTGGGTATCTCATTTCATGGATGAACTTTGATTAAGAAAATGGTGGAAAGAAAAGATATTCTTGCCAAACCAGCGCATCAATATCATGTATCTGTATGTGGAGAACATGATTGCAGTGCCCAATCACAAAAAATATGGAGATAATTACGAGAATCCAAGTTTTTTCTCATTTCAAGGATGGACTTTGATTATGAGGAAAATGGTGGAAAAAAAGGCTTTGCTTGCTGAAATAATGCATCAATATCGTGTATCCGAATAAGGAGAACATGATTATAGCACCCATAACAAAAAGATCGGAGATGATAATGAGTATCTAAGTTTATCTTATTTCACGGATGAACTTTAATTATATGGAAAATGGAGGAAAGAAAAGCTTTTCTTGCCAAACCAAAGCATTAACATTGTGCATCCAAATGACACGAACATTATTGCAGTGCCACTAGCAAAAAGAATGGAGTTTATTATAGGTATCCAAGTTTGTATCATTTCACGAATGAACTTTGATTAGAAGGGAAATGTTGGAAACAAAAGCTTGTCTTGCAAATCCAAAGCATCGATATCATGTATCATAATGTGGAGAATAAAATTGTAGTACCCAATCATGAAAGGAATAGATATTATTATGAGAATCTAGGTTTGACTTATTTCACGAATGAACTTTAATTATAAGGACAATGTTGAAAAGGAAATCTTTTTTTGCAATCCAAAACATCAATATCATATATCCCAATGTGGAGAAGATGATTATAGTGCCTATAACAAAAAGAATGGAGATTATAATGAGTATTTAAGTTTATCTCATTTCACAGATGAACTCTAATTTTAAGGAAAATGTTGGAAAGAAAAGCTTTTCTTGCCAAGCCAAAGCATCAATATCATGTATCTAAATATGGTGAACATGATTGCTGTGCTAATAACAAAAAGAAAAGAGATTGTTTTAAGTATCAATGTTTGTATCATTTCATCCATGAACTTTGATTAGAAGAGAAATAGTAGAAACAAAAAAGCTTTTTTTGTAAATTTAAAGCATTAATATCGTGTATCCTAATATGGTGGGCATGATTTTAGTGCCTAAATAGAAAAATAAAAATTATCACAAGAATCCATGTTTGACTCATTTGATGGAGAAACTTTGATTATAAGAAAAATGGTGGAAAGAAAACCTTTTCTCGCCAAACCAAAATAAGGAGAACATGATTGTAGTGCCCATAACAAAAAGAATGGAGATAATTATGAGTATACAAATTTGTCTCATTTCATGGTTGAACTTTAATTATAAGGAAATTGCTGGAAAGAAAAGCTTTACTCTCTAAGCCAAAGCATTAATATCATGGATCGCAATGAGATAAACATGATTGTAGTGCCAATAACCAAACGAATGGAGATTGTTACAAAAGTCCATGTTTGCATCATTTCATTGATGAACGTTGACGATAAGGGAAATGGTAGAAGGAAAAACTTTTTTTGCAAATCCAAAGCACCAATATCATGTATCCCATTATGGAAAACATGATTGCAGTGCCTAGTTAGAAAAGAATGAAGATAATTACAAGAATCCATGTTTGACTCATTGATGGACAAACTTTGATTATAAAGAAAATGGTGGAAAGAAAAGCTTTTCTTGCCAAACCGACATCAATATTTTGTATCCCAATGAGGAGAACATAATTGTGGTGCCACTAACAAAAAGAATGGAGATCATCACAAGTATCCAAGCTTGTATTATTTCATGGATAAACTTTAATTATAAGGGAAATGGTGGACCAAAAAGCTTTTCTTGCAAATCCAAAGCATCAATATCGTGTACCCCAATCTGGAGAACAGAATTGTAATGCCCAATCAGAAAAAAAGTGGAAACTATTACCACAATCTAACTTTGACTCATTTGATGGACAAACTTTGATTATAAGGAAAATGGTGAAAAGAAAACCTGTTCTTGCCAAGCTGAAGCATCAATATTGTGTATCCCAATGAGGAGAACATAATTGTACTGCCACTAACAAAAAGAATGGAGATTATTATGACTATCCAAGTTGGACTCATTTTAGGGATGAATATTAATTATAAGGAAAATGGTGGAAAGAAAAGCATTTCTTGACAAATCAAAGCATCAAAATCGTGTATCTGAATGAGGAGAACATAATTGCAGTGCCCATAACAAAAAGAATAGAGATTACTATAAGTATCCAAGTTTACATTATTTCATAGATGAACTTTAATTATAAGGAAAATGGTGGAAAGAAAAGCTTTTCTCTCTAAGCCAAAGCATCAATATCATGGATCCCAATGAGATGAACATGATTGCAGTGCCAATAACAAAAAGAATAGAGATTGTTACAAGTATCCATGTTTGTATCATTTTGTTAATGAACCTTGATTATAAGGGGAATGGTAGAAAGAAAAGCTTTTTTGCAAATACAAGGCATCAATATCGTGTATCCCAATATGGACAACATGATTGTAGTGCCTAATTAGAAAAGAATGAAGGTTATTACGAGAATCTATGTTTAACTTATTTGATAGAAAAACTTTGATTATAAGGAAAATGGTGGAAAAAAAAACTTTTCTTGCCAAACCGAACCATTAATATCGTGTATCCCAATGAGGAAAACATGATTGTGTTGCCACTAACGAAAAGAATGGAGATTATTATAAGTATCCAAGTTTGTATCATTTCATAGGTGAACTTTGATTATAAGGGAAATGGTGGAAAAAAAGCTTTTGTTGCAAATCTAAAGCACTAATATTATGTATCTCAATGTAAACTACAGAATTACAGTGCCCAATTAGAAAAATAGTAGAGATTATTACGAAAATCCAAGTTTTACTCATTTGATGGACAAATTTTGATTATAAGGAATGTAGTGGAAAAAAAAACTTTTCTTGCAAATCCAAGGCATCAATATCATGTATCCTAAGGCGCAGAACATGGTTTTAGTGGCCAATCACAAAAGAAATGGAGATTATTATGAGAATCCAAGTTTGTCTTATTTCATAGATGCACTTTAATTATAAGGAAAATGGTGGAAAGAAAAGCTTTTCTTACCAAACTAAGGCATCAATATCGTGTATCCAAATGAAGAGAACATGATTGTGGTGCCCTTAATAAAAAAAATAGAGATTATAATGAGTATCCAAGTTTGTCTCATTTCACGGATAAACTTTAATTATAAGGAAAATTATGGAAAGAAAAGCTTTCTTGCCAAACCAAAGCAACCGTGCATCCAAATTAGGTGAACATGATTGTAGTGCCACTCACAAAAAGAATGGAGCTTATTACAAGTATCCAAGTTTGTATCATTTCATTGATGAATTTTATTTTGAGGGAAAGGGTGAAAAGAAAAGTTTTTCTTCCAAATCCAAAGCATTAATATTGTGTATCCCAATGTGGAAAATAGGACTGTAGTGCGCAATTACAAAAAGAATAGAGATCATTATGAGAATCCAAGTTTTTGTCAATTGATGGACAAACTTTTATTATAAGGAAAATTATGGGAAGAAAACCTTTTCTTGCCAACCTAAAGCATCAACATCTGGTATTTCAATGAGGATAACATGATCGTAATGCCCATAACAAAAAGAATGGAGATTATTATGAATATCCAAGTTTATCTTATTTCACGGATAAACTTTCATAATAAGGAAAATGGTGGAAAGAGAAACTTTTCTTGCTAAATAAAAGCAATAATATTGTATATCCCAATGAGGTTAGCATGATTGTATTCCCTAATAACAAAAAAAATAGAGATTCTTATGAGCATCCAAGTTTGTCTTATTTAAAGGATAAACTTTAATTATAAGGAAAATGGTGGAAAGAAAAGCTTTCCTTGCAAATCCAAAGAACTAATGTCCTGCATCCCAATGTGGAAACAGGTTGTAATGCCCAATCGCAAAAAGAATGGAGATTATTTGGAGAATCCAGGTTTGTCTCATTTCACGGATGAACCTTGAATATAAGGAAAATGGTGGAAAAAATAGTTTTTCTTGCAAGTCCAAAGCATCAATATCATGTATACCAGTGTGGACAACAAGATTGTAGTGCCTAATCCCCAAAAAAATAGAGATTATTATGAATATCTAAGTTTATCTCATTTCATGGATAAACTTTGATTATAAGCAAAATGGTGGAAGTAAAAGCTCTTCTTGCAAAACCAATGCATCAATATTGTGTATCCGAATGTGGAGAACATAATTGTAGTGCCCAATCACAAAAAGTTGGAGATTATTATGAGAATCCAAGTTTGTCTCATTTCATGGATGGACTTTGACTATAAAGAAAATATAAAGAAAAACTTTTCTTGCTAAACTAATGCATCAATATCGTGTATCCAAATAAGGAGAACATGATTGTAGCACCTATAACAAAAAGAATAGAAATTATAATGAGTATCCAAGTTAGTCTCAATTCACGGATGAACTTTAATTATAATAAAAATGGTGGAATGAAAAGATTTTGTTGCCAAACCAAATTATCAACATCTTGTATCCAAATAAGGTGAACATGATTGTAGTGCCTCTAACAAAAAGAATAGAGACTATTATAGGTATCCAAGTTTGTATCAATTCCTGGATGAACTTTAATTATAAGCTAAATGTTGGAAAGAAATGATTTTCTTGCAAATCCAAAGCATCAGTATCGCGTATCCCAATGTGGAGAACATTATTGTAGTGCTCATAACAAAATAATAGAGATTATAATAAATATCCAAGTTTGTCTTGTTTTAGGGATAAACGTTAGTTATAAAGAAAATGGTGGAAAAAAAGCTTTTCTTGCAAATCCAAAACACCAATTCATGTGTCCCAATATGAAAAACATGATTGAAGTGCCCAATTGCAAAAAAAATGGAGATTATTTCAAGAATCAAAGTTTGTCTCATTTCATGGATAAACCTTGATTATAAGGAAAATAGTGTAAAGAAAAATTTTTCTTGCAAGTCCAAAGCATCAATATCGTGTATCCCAATATGGAGAACATGATTATAGTGCCTAATCACAAAAAAATTAGAGATTATTATGATTATCTAAGTTTACCTTATTTCATGGATGAACTTTGATTATCAATAAAAATGGTGGAAAGAAAAGCTATTCGTGCCAAACAAATGCATCAATATTGTGTATCTGAATGTAGAGAACATGATTTAGTGTCCAATCATAAAAAGTACAGAGATTATTACGAGAATCCAAGTTTGTCTCTACAGATAGACTTTAACTATAAGGAAAATAATGAAAAAAAAGCTTCTCTTGCCAAACCAATGCATCAATATCGTGTATCCAACTAAGGTGAACATGATTGTAGCGCCCATAACAAAAAGAATGGAGATTATAATTAGTATCCAAGTTTGTCTCATTTCATGGATGAACTTTAATTATAAGGAAAATGGTAGAAAGAAAAGCTTTTTTTGCCAAACCAAAGCATAAACATCTTGAATCCAAATAAGGTGAATATGATTGTCGTGTCTCAAACAAAAAGAATGGAGATTATTACATGTATCTAAGTTTGTATCATTTCATGGATTAACTTTCATTATAAGGGAAATATTAGAAAGAAAAGCTTTTCTTGCAAATCCAAAGCATCAATATCGTGTATCCTAATATGGAGAATAGAATTATAGTGCCCAATCACAAAAAGAGTGGAGATTATTATGAGAATCTATGTTTAACTCATTTCATGAACTAATTTTGATTATGAGGAAAATGTTGGAAAGAAAAGCTTTTCTTGCAAATCCAAAGCATCAATATCGTGTATCCTAATATGGAGAACATGATTATAGTGCCCATAATGAGTATCTAAGTTTGTCTCATTTCATGGATAAAGTTTAATTATAAGGAAAATGGTGGAAAGAAAAGCTTTTCTTGTCAAACCAAAGTGTCAAAATCATGTATCTCAATAACGTGAACATGATTGTAGTGCCACTAACAAAAAGTGTGGAGATTATTACCAGTATCCAAGTTTGTATCATTCCACGGATAAACTTTGATTATAAGTTAAAGGTGGAAAGAGTCATTTTCTTTTGCAAATCCAAAGCATCAATATCGCGTACTACAACGTGGAGAACATGATTTTAGTGCCTAACCACAAAAAAAGTGGAGATTATTACAAGAATCCAAGCCTATCTCATTTCACATATAAACATTAATTATAAGGAAAATGGTGGAAAGAATAGCTTTTCTTGTAAATCCAAAGGTTAATATCATGTATCTAAATATAGAGAACATAATTGTAGTGCCTAATCAAAAAAAAAATTAGGATTTTTACAAGAATCCAAGTTTGTCTCATTTCATGGATAGACTTTAATTATAAGGAAAATAGTGGAAAGAAAAACTTTTCTTGCAAAACCAATCCATTAATATCATGTATTCGAATAAGGAGAACATGATTGTAATGCCCATAACAAAAAAAAATTATAATGAATATCCAAGTTTCTCTCATTTCGTAATTGAACTTTAATTACAAGGAAAATGGTGGGAAGTAAAGCTTTTCTTGGCAAACCAAAGCATGAACATCGTGTATCCAAATGAAGTGAACATGATTGTAGTGCCTCTAACAAAAAGAATGGAGATTATTACAGGCATCTAAGTTTGTATCATTTCATGGATGAACTTTGATTATAAGGGAAATGTTGGGAAGAAAATCTTTTCTTGCAACTCCAAAGCATCAATATCATGTACCTTAATATTAGAATAGAATTATAGTGCCCAATCACAAAAGGAATGGAGATTATTATGAGAATCCAGGTTTGACTCATTTCACGGATGAACTTTGATTATATGGAAAATGTTAGAAAGAAAAGATTTTCATGGAAGTCTAAAGCATTAATATCATGTATCCTAATGTGGAGAACATGATTGTAATGCCTATAAAAAAAGAATGGAGATTATAATAAGAATCCAAGTTTGTCTCATTTCATGGATGAACTTTAATTGTAAGGAGAATGATGGAAAGAAGCTTCTTGCTAAACCAAAGTGCCAATATCATGTATCTTAATAAGGTGAAGATGATTGTAATGCCACTAACAAAAAGAGTGAAGATTATTACAAGTATCCAAGTTTGTATCATTCAATGGATGAACTTCGATTAAATGGTGGAAAGAAACATTTTGTTTTGCAAATCCAAAGCATTAATATTGTGTATCACAACGTAAAAAACATGGTTTTAGCTCCCAACCATAAAAAAATAGAGATTATTATGAGAATAAAAGTTTGTCTCATCTCACAGATAAACTTTGATTATAGGAAAACAATGGAAAGAAAAGCTTTTCTTGCAAATCCAAAGCATCAATACACGTATCCAAATGTGGAGAAAATAATTGTATGTCGAATCACAAAAAAAGTGGAGATTTTTATAAGAATCCAAGTTTGTCTTATTTCACGAATGAACTTTGAGTATAAGGAAAATAAGGGAAAGAAAACCTTTTCTTGCCAAACCAATAAATCTATATCGTGTATCCGAATAAGAAAAACATGATTGTAGTGCCTATAACAAAAAGAATGGAGATTATAATGAGTATCCAAGTTTGTCTCATTTCAAGGATGAACTTTAATTATAAGGCAAATGGTAAAAAGGAAAGCTTTTCTTTCCAAACCAAAGCATCAATATCATAGATCCCAATGAGATGAACATGATTATA
This sequence comes from Adansonia gregorii, assembly GCA_038382025.1. Lineage (NCBI taxonomy): Eukaryota > Viridiplantae > Streptophyta > Magnoliopsida > Malvales > Malvaceae > Adansonia > Adansonia gregorii. Next base: position 11,038 of record JBBYHO010501876.1, read on the forward strand.
GTGCCAATAACAAAAAGAATGAAAATTATTACAAGTATCCATGTTTGTACCATTTCATTGATAATAAGGGAAATGGTGGAAAGAAAAGCTTTTTTTGTAAATCCAAAGCATCAATATCATGTATCCTAATATGGAGAACATGATTACAGTGCCTAATTAGAAAAAGAATAGAGATTATTATGAGAATCCATGTCTAACTCAGTTGATGAACAAACTTTGATTGTAAGGAAAATGGTGGAAAGAAAATCTTTTCCTGCTAAACCGAAGCATCGATATCATATATCCCAATGAGGAGAACATGGTCATATTGCTGCTAACAAAAAGAATAGAGATTATTACAAGTATCCAAGTTTGTATTATTTCATCGATGAACTTTGACTATAAGGGAAATGGTGGAAAGAAAAGCTTTTCTTGCAAATCCAAAGCATCAATATAATGTATCCCAATGTAGACAACAAAACTGCGGTGTCCTATCAGAAAAAGAGTGGAGATTATTACGAGAACCTAAGTTTGACTCATTTTATGGACAAATTTTGACTATAAGAGAAATGACGGAAGAAAAACCTTTTCTTGCAAATCCAAAGCATCGATATCGTTTATCCTAAAGTGGAGAACATGGTTTTAGTGCCTAATCACTAAGGAAATGAAGATTATTGTGAGAATTCAACTTTGTCACTTTTCATAGATGAACTTTGATTATAAGGAAAATAGTGGAAAGAACAACTTTTCTTATAAATCCAAAGCATCAATATCGCATATTCGAATATGGAGAACATGATTATGAGAATCCAGGTTTGACCCATTTGATGGACAAACTTCATTATAAGGAAAATGGTGGAAAGAAAACCTTTTCTTGCCAAACCAAAGCATCAATATCATGTATCCTATTCGAGAACATGATTGTAGTGCCTATAACAAAAAATGGAGATTATTACAAGTATCCAAGTCTGTTTTATTTCACGGATAAACATTGATTATAAGGAAAATGGTGGAAAGAAAAGCTTTTCTTGCAAATCCTAAGCATCAATATCGTGTATCCCAATGCAAGGAACATCATTGTAGTGCCCAATCACAAAAAGAATGGAGATTACTATGAGAATCCAAGTTTGACTTATTTGATGGACAAACTTCGATTATAAAGAAAATGGTGGAAAGAAAAGCTTTTCCTGCCAAACGAAAGCATCAAAGTCGTGTATCTGAATGAGGAGAACATGAATGTAGTGCCCATAACAAAAAGAATAGAGATTATTACTAGCATGTTTATCTCATTTCATAGATGAAATTTGATTATAAGGAAAATGGTGGAAAGAAAAGCTTTTATTACAAATCCAAAGCATTAATATCGTATATCCCAATGTGGAGAACATGGTTGCAATGCCCAGTCATAAGAGAAATGGACATTATTATGACATTCCAAGTTTGTCTCAGTTCATGAATGAACTTTCGTTCTGAGGAAAATGGTCGAAAGAAAAGTCTTGCTTGCAAGTACAAAGCATTAATATCTGTATCCCAATGTGGGGAACATAATTGTAGTGCCCAATCATAGAGTGAATGGAGATTATTATGAGTATCCAAGTTCGTATCATTTCACAGACAGACTTTGATTATAAGGAAACTGGTGGAATGAAAAGCTTTTCTTGCAAATCCAAAGCATTAATATCTTGTATCCCAATATGGAGAACATGATTGCAGTGCCCATAACCAAGAGAATGGAGATAACTACAAGAATCCAAGTTTGACTCACTTCACGAGTTAACATTTATTATAAAGAAAATGGTGGAAATAAAAGCTTTTCCCATAAATCCAAAGCAACGATATCGCGTGTCCTAATGTGGAGAACATGATTGTAGTGCCCATAACAAAAAGAATGGAGATTTTAATAAGTATCAAAGTTTGTCTCATCTCACAGATTAACTTTAATTATAAGGAAAATGGTGAAACGAAAGGTTTTCCTCGCCAAACCAAATCATCAATATCGCGTATCCTAATGAGGTGAACATGATTATAGTGCCACTAATAAAAAGAATGGAGATTATTATAAATATCCAAGTTTGTCTTATTTCATGAATAAACTTTGATTTCAAAGGAAATGGTGGAAAGAAAACCTTTTCTTGTAAATCCAAAGCATCAATATCGTGTATCACAATTCTGGAGAACATGATTGTAGTGCCCATAACAAAAAGAACAGAGATGATTATAAGAGTCCGAGTTTGATTCATTTCACAGATGAACATTAATTATAGGAAAAATGGTAGAAAGAAAAGCTTTTCTTGCAAGTCCAAAGCATCGATATCGTGTTTCCTAATGTGGAGAACATGATTGCAGTGCCCACAACAAAAAGATTGGATATGGTAATAAGCATCCAAGTTTGTCTCATTTCATGAATAAACTTTGATTATATGAAAAATAGTGGACAAAAAAGCTTTTCTTGCAAATCCAAAGCATCAATATCGTGTATCACAATTATGGAGAACATGATTGTAGTGCCCATAACAAAAAGAATGGAGATCATTATGAGAATCCAAGTTTGATTCATTTCATAAATGAACATTAATTATAAGGAAAATGATGGAAAGAAATGCTTTTCTTGCAAATCCAAAGCATCAATATCGTGTATTCTAATATGGAAAACATTATTGTAGTGCCTATAACAAAATGAATGGAGATTATAGTGAGTATCCAAGTTTGTATCATTTCACGAATGAACATTAATGATGAGGATAATGGTGGAAAGAATAGCTTTTCTTGCCAAATCAAAGCATCAATATCGTGTATCCTAATGAGGTGAACATGATTGTAGTGCTAGTAACAAAAAAAAAAAGAGATTGTTACAATTATCCAAGTTGGTATCATTTCATCGATGAACTTTGATTATAAGGGAAATGGTGGAAAGAAAAGCTTTTCTTGCAAATCCAATGCATAAATATCATGTGTCCCAATGTGGAGAACATGATTATAGTGCCCAATCATAAAAAGAATGGTGATTATTACGAGAATACAAGTTTGACTTATTTGATGGACAAACATTGATTACAAGGAAAATGGTGGAAAGAAAACCTCTTCCTGCCAAACCAAAGCATCAATATCGTGTATCCCAATGAGGAGAACATGATTGTAGTGCCCATAACAAAAAGAATGGAAAGTATTATGAGTATCCAAGTTTATCCCATTTCAAATATAAACTTTGATTATAAGGAAAATCATGGGAAAAAAAAGCTTTTCTTGAAAATCCAAAGCATCAATATCGTGTATCCCAATGTAAGGAACATGATTCTAGTGCCTAATCACAAAAAGAATGGAGATTACTATGAACATCCAAGTTTGACTCATTTAATGGATAAATGTTGATTGTAAGGAAAATGGTGGAAAGAAAACCTTTTCTTGCGAAACAAAAGCATCAATATTGTGTATCCTAATGAGGAGAACATGATTGTAATGCCTATAACAAAAAGAATTGAAAGTATTATGACTATCCAAGGTTATCCCATTTCATAGATAAACTTCGATTATAAGGAAAATAGTGGGTAAAAAAGCTTTTCTTGAAAATCCAAAGCATCAATATCATGTATCCCAATGTAAGGAACGTGATTGTAGTGCCCAATCACAAAAAAAAATGAAGATTACTATGAAAATCCAAGTTTGACTCATTTGATAAATAAACTTTGATTGTAAGGAAAATGGTGGAAAGAGAACTTGTTCTTGCCAAACAAAAGCATCAATATCATGTATCCTAATAAGAAAAACTTGATTGTAATGCCCATAAAAAAAAGAATGGAGATTAATATGAGTATCTAACTTGTCTCATTTCACAGATAAACTTTGATTACAAGGAAAATGGTGCAAAGAAGTTTTTTTCCTGCAAATCCAAAGCATCAATATCCTACATCCAAATGTGGAGAACATGGTTGCAATGACTAATCATAAAAAAAGTGGAGATTATTAGGAGATTTTATGTTTACCTCATTTCATGGAGGAACTTTGATTATAAGGAAAACAGTCGAAAGAAAAGTTTTTGTTGCAAGTCCAAAGCATCAATATCATGTATCCCAATATGGAGAACATGATTCTAGCAGCCAATCAAAAATTGAATGAAGATTGTCATAAGTATCCAAGGTTGTCTCATTTCACGGATGAATTTTGATTGTGAGGAAAATAGTGGAAAAAAACCTTTTCATGCAAATCCAAAGCATCAATATCATGTATCCCAATGTGGTGAACATGATTGCGGTGCTTATAACAAAAAGAATAGAGATTATTATGAGAATCCAAGTTTGACTCATTTCACTGATACACATTAATTATGAGGAAAATGGTTGAAAAAAAAGCTTTTCTTGTGAATCTAAAGCTTAGTATCATGTATTATAATGTAGAGAACATTATTATAGTGCCGATTATAAAAAGAATGGAGATTATAATGAGTGTCCAAGTTTGTCTTATCTCACGGATGAACCTTAATTATAAGGATAATTATGGAAAGAAAAGCTTTTCTTTCCAAATCAATGCATCACGATTATGTATCCTAATAAGGTAAACATGATTGTAATGCCAGTAACAAAAAGAATAGAGATTATTACAATTATCCCAGTTTGTATCATTTCATGGATGAACTTTAATTATAAAGGAAATGATGGAAAGAAAAGCTTCTCTTGCAAATCCAATGCATCAATATCATGTATTCTAATGTGGAGAACGTGATTATAGTGCCCAATTATAAAAAGAATGGTGATTATTATAAGAATAGAAGTTTGACTCATTTGATGGATAAACTTTGATTATAAGGAAAATGGTGGAAAGAAAGCTTTTTCCTGCCAAACCAAAGCATCAATATCATGTATCCCAATGAGGAGAACATGATTGTCGTGCCCATAACAAAAAGAATGGAGAGTATTATGAGTATCCAAGTTTACCCCATTTCACGAATGAACTTCGATTATAAGGAAAATGGTGGAAAGAAAAGCTTTTCCTAAAAGTCCAAAGCATCAATATCGTGTATCCCAGTGTAGGGAACATGATTGTAGTGCCGAATCACAAAAGGAATAGAGATTACTATGAAAATCCAAGTTTAACTCATTTGATGGACAAACTTTGATTGTAAGGAAAATAGTGGAAATAAAACTTTTTTTTGCCAAACCAAAGCATCAATATCATGTACCCTAATAAGGAAAACATGATTATAGTGCCCATAAGAAAAAGAATGAAGATTATTATGAGTATCTAAGTGTGTCTCATTTCACAGATAAAGTTTAATTATAAGGAAAATGGTGGAAAAAAAATTTTTTTTCTTGGAAATCCAAAGCATCAATATCCTACATCCAAATGTGGAGAACATGGTTGCAGTGCCCAATCACAAAAGAAATGGAGGTTATTATTAGATTACATGTTTATTTTATTTCATAGATGACCTTTGATTATAAAGAAAATGGCTGAAAGAAAAGTTTTTCTTGCAAGTCCAAAGCATTAATATCGTATATCCCAATATGGAGAAAATGGTTGTATGACGAATCGCAAAATGAATGAAGATTATTATAAGTATCCAAGTTTGTCTAATTTCACAAATAAACTTTGATTAGAAGGAAAATGGTGGAAAGAAAACCATTTCTTGGAAATCTAAAGCATCAATATTGTGTATCCTAATGCGGTGAACATGATTATAGTGCCTGTAACAAAAAGAAAAAGGATTGCCACGAGAATCCAAGACCCATTTGATGGACAAACTTTCATTATTAGGATAATAGTGGAAAAAAACATTTTCTTACCAAACCAAAGCATCAATGCTGTGTATCCCACTGAAAACAGCATGGTTGTTGTGCCCATAACAAAAAGAATAGAGATTATTGTGAGTATCCAATTTTGTCTCATTTCATGGATGAACTTTAACTATAAGGAAACTGGTAGGAAAAATTTTTTTTGCAAATCTAAAGCATCAATATCTTGTATCCCAATGTAGAGAACATGGTTCTAGTGCCCAATCAGAAAAGAAAATGAGATTATTATGAGATTCCAAGTTTATCTCGTTTCATGAATGACCCTTGATTATAAGGAAAATAGTGGAAAAAATGTTTTTCTTGCAGGTGCAAAGCATCAATATCATGCATCCCAATGTGGATAACATGATTTAGTGCCCAATCACAAGGGCAATGAACATTATTACGAGATTCCAAGTTTGTCTCATTTCACAGAGAAACTTTGATTATAAAGAAAATGGTCAGAAGCAAAGTTTTTCCTGCAAGTCCAAAGCATCAATATCATGTATCCCAATATGGAGAATATGATTGTAACGCCCAATTACAAATTGAATGGAGATTGTAATAAGTATCCAAGTTTGTCTCATTTCACAGATAAACTTTAATTATAAGGAAAATGGTGGAAAAAAAACCTTTTCTTGCAAGTTCAAAGCATCAATATCGTGTATCCCAATGTGCCAAACATGATTGTGGTGCCCATAACAAAAAAAATGAAGATTGTTATAATAATCCAAGTTTGTCTCATTTCACAGATAAACTTTTATTATAAGGAAAATGGTGGAAAAAAAACCTTTTCTTGCAAGTTCAAAGCATCAATATCGTGTATCCCAATGTGGCAAACTTGATTGTAGTGCTCGTAAAAAAAACAATTGGGATTACCGTGAGAATCCAGGTTTGAACTATTCAATGAACAAACTTTGATTATAAGAAAAATAGTGGAAAAAAAACCTTTTCTTGCCTAACCAAAGCATCAACACCATGTATCCCAATGAGAAAAACATGGTTGTTATGCCTATAACAAAAAAAAATAGAGATTATTACGAGTATCCAATTTTGTCTTATTTCACATATGAACTTTGATTATAAGGAAAATGGTGGGAAGAAAAATTTTTCTTGCAAATCCAAAGCATCAATATCCTATATCCCAATGTGGAGAACATGGTTCTAATGCCCAATCACAATAGAAATGGAGATTATTACGAGTACCCAAGTTTGTCTCATTTCACAAATAAACTTTGATTGTAAGGAAAATGGTGGAAAGAAAACCTTTTATTGTAAATCCACAACATCAATATTGTGTATCCCAATGTGGCAAGCATGATTGGAGTGCCCATAACAAAAAAATGGAGATTATTATGAGAATCCAAGTTTGACTTATTTCATGGATGAACATTAATTAGAAGGAAAATGGCTAAAAGAAAAGCCTTTCTTGCGAATCCAAAGCATCAATATGTGTATCCTAATGTGGAGAACATTATTGTAGTGCCGATAACAGAAAAATAAAAATTATAGTAAGTATTTAGGTTTGTCTGATTTCACGAATGAACCTTAATTATAAAGATAATCATAGAAAGAAAAGCTTTTCTTGCCAAATCAATGCATCATTATCGTATATCCTAATGAGGTAAACATGATTCTAATGCCCAATAATAAGGAAATGAAGATTATTACATGTATCTAAGTTTGTCTCATTTCACTAATAAACTTTGATTTTAAGAAAAATGGTGGAAAGAAAAGCTTTTCTTGCAAATCCAAAGCATCAATATCATGTATCCCAATGAGCAAAACATTATCGTAGTGCCCATAACAAAAAAAATAAAGATTATTATAAGTATCCAAGTTTGTTTTAGCTCATGGAAGAACTTTGACTATAAGAAAAATGGTGGAAAGAAAAGCTTTTCTTGCAAATCTAAAGCATTAATATCGTGTATCCCAATGTGGAGAACATGGTTGTAGTGCCCAATCACAATAAGAACGGACATTATTACGAGATTCCAACTTTGTCCCATTTCACAGATTAACCATGATCATAAGGAAAATGGTGGAAAGAATAATTTTTCTTGCAAGTCTAAAGCATCAATATCGTGTATCCCAATATGGAGAACATTATTGTATACCCAATCACAAAATTATTGTATCCAAATTAGTCTCATTTCACGGATGAACATTAATTATAAGGATAATGTTGGAAAAGAAAGTTTTTCTTGCCAAATCAAAGCATCAATATCGTGTATGCGAATAAGGTGAAAATGATTGTAGTGCCTAGTAACAAAAAGAATGGAGATTATTACATGTAACCATGCTTGTCTCATTTTACGGATAAACTTTTAATATAAGGAAAATAATGGAAAGAAAAGCCTTTTTTGCAAATCCAAAGAATCAATATCGTGTATACTAATGTGGAAAACATGGTTGTAATGCCCAATTGCAAAAAAATGGAGATTATTAGAGGTATCTAGGTTTATCTCATTTCACAATAGAACTTTCATTTTAAGGAACGGTGGAAAGAAAAGCTTTTCTTCCCAATCTAAAGCATCAATATCATGTATCCTAACGTGGAAAACATGATTGTAATACCTATCATAAAAAGAATAAAGATTATTACGAGAATCCAAGTTTGACGTATTTCACAAATGAACATTAATGATAAGGAAAATGGTGGAAAGAAAAGCTTTTCCTGCAAATCTAAAGCATCAATATCGTGTATCCTAATGTGGAGAACATGATTGTAGTGCCCATAACAACAAGAATAGAGATTGTAAGGAGTATCCAAGTTTGTCTCATTTCACAGATGAACCTTAATTAGAAGGAAAATGGTGGAAAAAAACCTTTTCTTGCCAAACTAAAGCAATAATATCGTGTATCCCAATAAGGAGAACATGATTGTAGTACCTACAACAAAAAAATGGAGATTATTACGAGTATCTGAGTTTGTCTCATTTCACAGATATACTTTAATTATAAGGAAAATGGTGGAAAGAAAAGCTTTTCTTACAAATCCAAAGCATCACTATCCTATATCCCAATGTGGAAAACATTATTGTAATGCCAATCACAAAAGAAATGGAGATTATTATGAGATTCCAAGTTTGTCTCACTTTACGGATGACTGTTGACTATAAGGAAAGTGGTGGAAAAAAGTTTTTCTTGAAAGTCCAAAGCATCAATATCGTGTATCTCAATGAAGGGAACATGATTATAGTGCCCAATCACAAAATGTGTGGAGATATTAAAGTATCCAAGTTTGTTTCATTACGCAGATGAACTTTGGTTATAAAGAAAATGGTGGAAAGAAAACCTTTTCTGCAAATCCAAAGCATCAATATCGTGCATCCCAATGTAGCAAACATGATTGTAGTGCCCATACCAAAAAAAATTGAGCTTATTACGAGAATCTAAGTTTGACTCATTTCATGGATAAATATTAATTATAAGGAAAATGGTCAAAAAAAGGTTTTCTTAGGAATCTAAAGCATCAATATCATGTATCCTATTACGATAGTACCCAAACAAAAAGAATAGAGATTGTAATGAATATCCAAGTTTGTCTCATTTCACAGATGAACCTTAATTATAGGGATAATAGTGGAAAAAAAAAGCTTTTCTTGCCAAATCAAAGCATCAGTAGTATGTATTGCAATGAGGATATTTATTACAAAAAGAATGGAGATTATTACAAGTATCCAAGTTTGTCTTATTTCATGGAAGAACTTTGATTATAAGGAAAATGGTGGAAAGAAAAGCTTTTCTTATAAATCCAGAGCATTATTATCGTGTATCCTAATGTGAAGAATATGGTTGTAGTGCCCAATCACAAAAGAAGTGGACAACATTATGAGATTTGAAGTTTGTCTAATTTCATAGATAAACTTTAATTATAAGGAAAATGGTGGAAAGAAAAGTTTTCTTGCAAGTCCAAAGCATCAATATTGTGTATCCCAATGTGGAAACATGATTGTACTGCCCAATCATAAAAAAAAATAGAGATAAATACGAATCTCCAAGTTTGTCTCATTTCACAGGTGTAGACACCTAATTTTGTCCGAGTCTTATTTCCAATAGTTTTAAATATCTAGGATCAAGAACTTATTGGCCATCCTCATTGAGACTGATATTTTTTAGATGGATAAGACATTTTTAAGACCCTTTTAGTCATAATTTAAATAATCGTAAGTTCACATCAGAAAAAAGTTATCTTTTGATTTTTAATTTTGAATATATATGACGGATATTTAAGAAAAAAATCATTTTTTATCTTTTCTTGTCAAAACTTTGAAAATTTGTTTTTGCAAAAGATATCCCAAGTCAAATTTTCCATTTTCAAGAATTTTTAGAGAATTTTCATTAAACTTGGAAGTTAACCGTTGTATAATTATATCGACACATGTATAGTATTTATGCTAATATGTACCCCAAAAAACAATAAATATTCAAGGAAAAATATGTATTGGAATTTTCTACCATGAAGTGTCAAACTGTAAATTTTGTAAATTAATTTGGAATTTTGCAGTCTTACGAGTATCATGGTCGTGAATTTTACTTTTGGTTCTTATTGATCTATTTTTAAAATTTTATAAGTTCATTTTCTTCACTTTGAAAATTAATGTTAAATAATACGTGGTCTTGAATTTGCTTTACTTTAGTGTTAATGAAATTCTATAATTTTTTTCAGTATCGAAATACGAGTTTTTCTTTACTAGTCAAAATTTTGGTGGAATCCTATGGAGTGTCAAACATCAAAATTCATCCAATATTATCATTTGATTCACATTAAATTAGTTTCGAAAAATTCATTTATTTTCATGAGTTTTGAATTTTTTTCTTAAAATTCTCTTATTTTTGTAACATAGAGTTTTCTATTCCATAAATGTTTTCAAGGTGATTTTTCTTAGTCTATAATTTTTAAAATTCATTAAATATTATTATTTAATTCACCTTAATTTAGTTTTCAAAAATTTATTCATTTTCATGAGTTTTGAATTTTTTTCTTGAAATTTCCATGTTCTCGAAATACAGAGTTTTCAACTCTGTAAATGTTTTCAAGGTGATTTTTCTTGGTCTATTATTTTTAAAATTCATTAAATATTATTATTTGGTTTACCTTAATTCAATTTTCAAAAGTTCATTCATTTTCGTGAGTTTCAAATTTTTTCTTGAAATTCTTATGTTTCCAAAATATGAAGTTTTCTATTTCGCAAATGATTTTAGGTTGATTTTTCTTGGTCAATGATTTTTAAAATTCATTAAACATTATTATTTGATTCACCTTAATTCAGTTTTCAAAAATGCATTCATTTTCATGAGTTTTGAATTTTTTCTTGAAATTCTCTTATTTTCGAAACACGGAGTTTTCTACTCCGTATATCTCTTTGGGATGATTGTTCTTGGCTTATGATTTTTAAAATTCATAAAATATTATTATTTGACTCACCTTAATTCAGTTTCCTTCATTCATTTCCATGACTTTCGATTTTTTTCCTTGAAATTCTCCCATTTTCAAAAAATCGATTTTCTATTCCATAAATGTGTTCGAGGGAATTTTCTTCAATTTAAAATTTTCAAAATTCATCTAATATTTTCATTTAACTCTCATGGAAACAGTTTTGAGAAATTTATTTTATTTCATGGGTTTTGAATTTTTTTCATATATGTCAATTTTCCTACACTAAGGCATTTCTTGTAAAATTTTACAAGTTTTTTACTTGCAAACAAGATCTTTTGCACCATTTCATTTCTAAAATTTTGTCTATGATCAATTAACATTAATTCCAATTTTATTTTGATTT
>JBBYHO010501887.1:0-16737 GCA_038382025.1 Adansonia gregorii
GCACTTAAGTTAATAATATAAATCAAATTATTTATTCAAAATAAATAATGTTTGTTACATCATATGCTTTAGGGCATCTATCCCAACAATTGTGCATTGAGGGATTTTTGGGGTTTCTCTTTGATTCTAGTATAAAAGTTCAAAAGATTTCATTTTTTGAATTTCACTTTGTTCTATTTTGATGAACAATAAAATTAATTTTAATAAAATTGAAAATAACAGTAATAATAAAATTTATTACTATATCGATGAATTTAAATATTTCTACACCAAATCGAACACCACAGTTACTTTTTGATTTCCTCCATGGAAGCAAGATTTATGTTTTTATGAGTCTTGGAAATTCTCGATTCTCATGGCATCATGATTTTTTTTTTTTTCTGTTGCCATTTGGGCCATGATTTCAATAGTAACCCTAAAGATGTGTTACAGCCACCCACGCAGAAGACTAAGTCTTACCGTGATTTAGCTCAAGACAGGGTGAAGGAAACGAATTTGGTTAAAGGTGAAAAGTCCATTTCTATTTATGCACTTTGATCGAATGATAAAAAATTTTCGACATTTTTTTAAAATTTTATTTCGTTTGTTATAAAATTACATTATTACATTTACAAAGTGAAAAATTCATTTCCACCTCTATGCTTTCGTTCCTGTAACATTTAACTTCTATATCATTACGCCAAATTAACATTTTCTAGCAGTATTACCTTTCTTTGTCTAATAGCTAAATTACATGAATACATTATAAGAATTAATTTCTTATACTAAATGTTGTTCAATTATAATTTTTATTTGTAAAATTGTAATAAAAATAAAAGTGAAATAATTGTTGAATGCTCGAAATGTAAGTTTCCAACTACAACATAAGAAAATTATAAAAACCAACTCATGTTATGACCACTATATTAATTTTCATCTAAAAAAAATAATAACTATACCAATAGAAAATAAAGGAAAGTTTTTAAATATATATATATATATATAAAAGAAAGAAAGTGTAATGCAAACATAAAATAAAATTAGTAGACATACACTAGTTCACGCATTCATTTTCTCTTCTCAAACTTTTATGCTTCGAGAATTTATATATTTTTAATTTTGGAATAACAAAGAAAATGGTAATATGAGATTTTAGTGGTCTTATTCTTAACTTTAGTCTTACTTTTCTCAGGCATGCACGCAAATGTTTAAGTCATTTTGCCCGATCATTACTCAATGAAATTAATCCACTACCACTTTCCTTTAAGTCAAGTCATTCAAAAGGCAAAAGTTTAGCTAGTCTCTCAGCTGGTGGAGATGGATTGATTGCACCAATGTGAAAATTTTGATGACAAAAGTGTTGAATTCTTCGCTTGTAATACAATTTAAAGATAAAACATATCTAAATTCCCACTTTGAAACTTCTTTTAGGTTAATTAAAATGATCAAAGATGAATGAGAAAGAGATCATTTATGTTTGATAGATCAGTCATTATGTCTTATAATATTTGCGACTTTTCAATTTTTTTGAAAAAAACTATTTCAAATTCTTAGAATTTTTTTTTTCATAGTTTATCAAACCGATTGAAATGCAATGAGATTAAAGAATAAGTAGATCCATGTGCGTTAATATCATATAAAAATGTGGAATGCCAACGAAATTAAAGAGTAAACAAGAGCATTAGAAATAATTATCTGTTAGATTGAATGTCCACTGGGTATATTTCTTTACGACTGTCTCACAAAATATCTCTTTGCTCTTTTGTTGATTAAGTTCAATGTACATTTCTTTATGTTAATGTGAAAAAAAAAAAAAAAAAACATTACGTTGAGCATTTCGTTCTTGCACTTTAGAATTCACTCTTCAGCCGATAGTGGATGGAGTCTGAACCTGTCGTTTCATGAATTAAACTGCATACCTGCATAGGGGAGTATATTCAAAGAAGCACAATAATTTGTTTTTGCTGGATATGTATAGTATATTAGCTACATATAAAATTTATTATGATTTGAAAACTTGCTTTGGTTACTGAATATGTTATATTATTACATTTTGTGGATTTTGTGCTAAGAATCATGGCAAATCACCTAGTCATAATCAAAGAAAATTGAAGTCACAGTCAGGTTCTTGGCAAAGTCTTCGATTTACATTGTCTTGCCGTTGAAGTATACGAACACTAGGAAAGTAGCAAATATATGAAGTATTGTAACTACAGTATAAATGTTAACGGGTTTTGTCCTTAGCCATGGCTGTCTCATGCAATTTCTAGCAAACATAGAAGCATCCTCTCACTTTCTTTCTGCTACAAGTTCAAGCAAAATTTGATTAAAAAAACAGCTAGTTCCGGTGTCCTGTTCCAAAAATTAATACTTGTTGCCAATTCTGAAACGACCCCTAATCGATGATGTTTGACAGGTGGAAGTCAAGTTAGCCAGTAGGATCAGACAAATTCGGGGTTTGAACTTGGCCCTGCAGCTACTGAATTCTTGTAAGTTTGCCCTTGGTGGACATGGCATTTTTCTGGATATTCCAGTAGAATCGCAAGCATCGCTCATTACAAAATCCATGCAAATGTTCCATTTCATTTGGCAGCAGAAAATTTCCGCAAACTAGTGCCATTAACAGATCATGTGGAAAAGGCCATAGCCAACCTTGTTGTGGGAATTTCAGGAAATTGCCTTTGCCCGTTCTATAAATGCAGTTAAAGCTTTTTCGAGTAATGGCTGATGAAGGAATATAACAGCATACAAAGTTTTTCATGTGCAAAAGTAGCAAACTTCACTTTGTTTTTATGATTTATTCAATTATATAAAATTAAGGGATTAGTTTCATCCAATTATAACAAGGTTTTAAATAAACAAAAACTTATATTTGGATTAAAGAAGAAACCTTTCAAAAGGATGATTGATAATGAGGTTTGGGAACTTGGCTTATTCTTTAGATTGACTATTGAATCAGTAATTAAACTTCATGTCTCCTAATTATTTTTATCTTCCGGATAGTGGCATAATTGGCATTGAATTGGATGGGAGCAAGTTTTCGTTGTTTATATGCAATGCTTGAAGAGATGGTAAGTAATAATGAACCTTAAAATCCCCCTGTTATAAAATTTATTCGTATCTAAATGAGTCAGCTTCCATGAATATATCTTGAAAATTTGACATCTTATCTTTCTCGCTGTTACCTGGAGATTGCATAGTTCCTTAGTTTGGCCTTTCCTTAACAAGCTTGATTAATAGATCAATTTTGTTCTAATCATTAAAATTGACATTTTTCGTTAGCAAATGTTATTTCTGGAGGCCAGCTCAATTGATAAACCTTTACTCACGAAACTTTGCATGGTTCGCTAAATCCCTTTCTCTTTTAGCCTAGTCTTTGCTTCTGCACATTCAAAGACCAAGAAAAATGCTTTCAAGTATGCTCTGCAGTTGATATCTCAGGCTAATATCCCTTAAATACAGGCCTTGACCTCATTTTTGAAAGATTATATAGACTTGTCAAATTCATTACATTCAGCTTTAGATAATGGTGCAGCAAAAATGAAAAAAAAAAAAAAAAAAAAAAGGTACAAGCAGCGCTTCCCTAACTTTCTTTTGCTTTACAGCTTCTCCACATTTTCGTTTCAACAATCCTGACAAAATGAATATAGTAAACTTCTATTTCTAGGACAGAGATAGGCTTCACCATATGAACTTTCAGGCAAGGAATTGAGAAGGTTCATAGTTACGGAAAGGACAGTAAGTGATATGTAATATAGAATCAACTGAAAATTGTTATGTACAGAATTTAAACTGTAAATTGTTGAATGGTAGAAAATTATATTCTTGTTGCAGTACTTAAGAATATTCATGGCATTCCTAAGATGCCGACAAAACCATTTTTTTGTGCCCAATGAGTAGCCTTTCTAGCCCAAGGTAGCGTTGCAATAGCTAAGAATCATCATAAAGCATAACAACCTTCAAAATGACTTAGAATTTAGCTTGATTAGATCAGAGTCCATGTCTCCATGATGTCGACTGACAGAATCATGATCTATTAAGATGGTACTTCACAGAGCTTAAGGTTGCAGGGTTCCAGATTGTTTCAATTCGGAAGGACAGCCATTAAAAAAGCCATGACTTCTGGTGCTGTCCGAGTTCAAAGCATTTACAGCATTCCTTGGAACGAGGGAGAAGCAGAATGGAAGGAATAATTTCTACATTTTATAACCAAAAAGAAAAAAAAAGAGTTAGTGAAATCATGCACCAAAGGTAAACTAAAACTCAAGCAATGGACTCATTCCATTAAGATCTATTGATCTTTGGCCTTAATAGCCGTTTTATACTTTGTATTGACCTTTAATTTGTTTTCTTCTTCCTCTCTAAAAATTTCTAATCACGAAATTCATAACAATGAAGTACTTTTACATTGTTGATACTTGCATTTCTTGTTAGAGATGGATAAAAAAGAGCAAGAACTAAGGCTGCAACAGAATGACACATTGTAGGAAAACGCCTCAAGCAGCGAAGTCTTTATATATGCATAACCAATCTGTCAGAGGAGGCTTTTTACCACCCCAAGTCATCAAATATCATTCACCTCCGTAAAACTTCCAAACATAAATCCGGAGCTAAAACTCACAACAAGCTAAATTGCAAAAAGGCTTGGTAAATTTTCCGGTCTACATCATCAAGTAGACTCCATGAGAAAAAAACTACCCAAAAAATGACCAGTAATCGAAGCATTACCATGCCTTCAATGAGTTGATAATTTCTTGGAAGAATTATTCATATATACTCTTTGCAACTTCATAACTTCCTTTACGAACATGGACTTTCCATTCCCTACAAGAACACAATACATACCGAATCATATTAGCTTCCTTTCGTCTGAAAGTTTGTTTTGATAAGTTTGCTTGGTGGGGTTCCCATTCAGCACATTCAAACACCAGACTACGGCTCATTCATAGCAAAGTGTAGGTTGCCAAGTGCCGATTAGTTTGTTCCCTGCAACTAAACGTAATAAAACTGCATGCCATAGTATCTTCTCAAATCATTGGCCTGAAAGTTACATGGATGGAGTCACTGATTTTTACGAAAACGATCAAGTATTCTATAGGCATAGGCTCAACTTAGGCAGAATAAGGGATGAGGTTAAGCAAAAGATCGATTGAAAATTACGCATGCTCATTTCATAAGAAGATTTTACCAGTTCTATTTCCACCCAATTCTATATCAGTTTTACTTCTCTATCCATTGATGTTTTTTTTTTTTTTGGGATTTTCAAAATAGTTCACTGTAGGCACTCAAAGAAAATGCTTGCATGATATCCCTTAATGTTTAAATTCCTTACATGAATAATTAATTTGCTCATCATGTGGTATCCAAATCACCACCATTCATTTTTTAAAAGTGTCGCACAAGATACGATCCATTTTCCATTTTCGTTGTTGCTTATGGCATGGACAGCACAATTTAATGTTGTAATGCATTAAAGGCATAAGGTGTGAGAATACTTCTTGCATTTTCTTCCATAGGTAAGCATCCCTTGATATGCATGTATCGCACCACTTCCCTGCTTTGATTTCTTGAATCAGCAACAACCTGCCCAGAGCATGTTTAATACATGGATTAAAACTTAAGGGCTTTAATAAACAGGTAAAAAAATTTTCCTTACGTTCCTAACCAACGAATGCGCTCAAAGAATATTTTTAAAAATTTAGCTCATTGAACGAGCCAGAAAGTAACCTCTGATGTAAGAAAGTGGCCAGGATGCTCCATATGAATATAATAAAGCTATGTGCTTATGCGAGGCAATTCCAAACGGGCAGCAAAAAGACTCCACTGATGTTCAAACTTCTCAATGCCCTCTAAGTAACACAACATATCAAACTTAGCTTTGAACAATTTGTACTGTGATCCAAGCTGCAGAGTTAATCAACTTGATAATTTGGAAAGAACATGTTATGAACAGATAAAATGCATAATTTATATTTGGCAAATTACCCAGTAATAGCATCTTTTAGGCCTGAATTATATCTGTGGACGTCTACCTCTCATAAATCGAAGAAAAGTCTGTTCCAAAGAAGAAAATCGTAAATAAACAATAAGATAATTGCAGATTGATCACAAATGATTTTATCCCTGAACCCATGAAGCATAAGCAAAAGAATTAGAACTTTCATCTTGCAGTAATACACGTCCAAAAGAAAATTAGCTCTTCATTATCCATACCAAACAATACTCCAAGAAGTAGTCCATAAGTAATTGAACGACATGTGGTGTCTAAGGTAATTGCATCACCAAATACATGATGCACGAACAGAATCTGCAAATGATCGTGAAATATAATCAACCTTATTATTTTCATTTGCTGTGAAATCATAAACAAAATTGGCATCCTTATTTACCATAGCCTTGCAAACCTCATTTTGTCTTTTCTCAATATGCAAAGCATCATTTTCCTGAACAGTCCTTCTATAGGTATGCACAAAATTCCCAACATCCTTAAAAAGCAAAACAGATAGATGAATAGAACAATTAATAAGTAGACAATGATATGTAATAGGGGATCAACTAAAAACTGTAATGTATTGAATGGTCGAAAATTTTATTCTATTTGTAGCACTCAAGAGTATTTATGGCACTAATAAGATGCTGATGAAGTATGTTACTGCCTATTGCCAAAGAAGCAACATTTCTACCTCCAGGTAGCAATTGTAGCAGCTTTGCATGAATCAACATTCAAATTCACGACTTACACAATGTCCAGGAATAGAATTCAGCTTGATTAGATCAGAGTCCATGCATGTCCTTAGGATTGGTAGGAACAGCTAATGAAAGATGTGACTTCTGCTGTTGTCCATCTCTGAAGCATAGAAAGTATTCTTTGAGTGAAGAAGCAAGAAAATGATTAGTTTTCTTTGTGAAAAGAAGAGCTTCTGCATTTATGGCCAAAAAAAAGGAGAGATAGTGAAATCAGTTACAGATGGGCAAACTTGAACTCAAGAAATGGATTCTTTCTGTCACGATCTAGTGATCTTTGGCCCAAAGTAGTTTTATATGCATAGCATGCCCTCTTGCTTTCTTTTTCTTTTTTTCCTCTAAACTTTTCCAACCATGGAACTCAAAAGAAAAAGTACTTTTTTGGTTGATACTTATAATTTTAGTGAGAAATGGTCTCAAAATGGCATGAACTATAGCCCAAGTCACTATATATGCATAATCACTCTACCCAAATATGGCTCTCGTCAATCTCAAGTCATCAAATATTTTTTTCACATCCATTTAGATAAATCAGAAGAGGCTAAATTGCAAAAAAGCTAGAAAACCTTCCTGGTTTACATTATCAATAGTAGACTACTAGAAAAACCCCGAAAAGTTACCAGGGATTGACGCAGGGCAAGTGTTCAAAAGGTTTGTAACTCTCTAGCATGAATTGTTCATATATACTCTTTGCAGCTCCATAATTTCCTTTTATCATTAATAAGCAATTCCATTCCCTACGAGAACAGAATACATTCTAAATGATATTCGTTTCCTTTAGTTTAAAAGTTTTTGTAAGTTTGACTGCCTGGGTTCCCATTTATAATATTCAGACTCCAAACAAATGCTTACCTTGAAATGTTAGCTCATTCAAAGAAAAGGATTAGTTGACAAAATGCCCGCAAGTTTCTCCCTACGACAAAAATGTAATTAGATGATGAAGAAAAAAGGTGAAAAGTTTACGTAGATATCAAGATTTTATCATTTTTCAGGGTTATCCAAAAACGAGGCTCTTTTGTTTCAATTCCACAGCATCATTTATTAATTATGGATTAGTGGCGATATCAGAGCAAAGCTTGGCATATCATTATGCATATCGGATAGAGAATAAATTATTGAAAAGACGTACATGAATTAGAAAGAAGCAAGCATATAAGTTCATCACCCAAACAGGCAAGATCCTCAAATAGTCTTATGTTGATGGTCCATGACGGCGGCCACCTTTTGATACCTAAGAAAGATTTTCCATGTCATAGCTTGGTTAGTTTTCGCTATCAAATATGAATCATTACAATGCCTCTCATGTTACGAGATGATGATAAGAGAGAAAAGGTTACTTGCTTGAGAGTGAACATAAGATGCAGCTGAAACAGCAACTTGGAATATGACAGATAAGTGGAATAAGCCTTTGCTCTACCCTTTTCTGAACTTTTTTTTCTGGGAACCCATGCTTTCTTTTCAATGACATGAGTAACAAACTACAGCCCTAGTGCCTTCTCAAATCATTGGCCTGAAAATTACAAGGATGCAGTTGCTCCTCTTATTAGAAACAATTAAGTTTTTATTTACATAAACTCAATTTTGATAGAATGGGAAAAGAGGCCGAGGAAAAGTTCCAAAGAAATTTAAGGATGCTCATTTCATAAGAAGATTTTAGCAACTTCTTTTCTAAAGCTAAAATTAATCATTGAATCAAATCCATATAATAAGGATGTTTTCTTCTAAATTTAGAGTATTAGGTAAAAAAATCCTTTGCTGCATTCATACCTTTCATGTTGTTTAAAGTTGCTTTGCACCGCCCTTAAATATTTGCTAATAGTCCATGTGATCTATTCTACATAGATATGTTGCAACCATATGCACTAAAGTTTACAGCAAACAGTTTGTCTCAGTTTATGTGTGAGTGCAGAAGGATTAAAGCCGAAGAAAAATTATAAAGAGATTAAGTTTAAAATGTTTGGGAAATTATCAACTGGCAGATAGAAAAGCATACTTAGACCGCTGATACGAAACAAGCCCTGTCAAACAAGAGGGCAGCAACCAAAATGTTTTTGCTTCAATCACTGACACCTAGACCAGAAATCTTGGAAACGGTTCACAATCATATCCCACACAAGCTCGATCATCATCGTGATCATGGACTTGGTATCAACAAACATGCTCACTCGCATGCCAGGCGCATCTCCATTACTTTCTTTTACCTATCCCCATTTCCAAAGACCTTGAATCTCCAATGGTATCCACGTGACTCTCTATCTTCTTTACTTCTCTGTTCATGTTGATTCTCAAAAAATATTTCAATCTTTGTCACTATAATAGTTGCTAGAGAAAATAAAAGATACCTCAAGTGACACCTAGACCAGAAATCTTGAAATGAATTTGCAATAATATCCCACATCAGCTCGATCTTCATCATGGTCGTGGACTCGGTATCAACAAACATACTCATTCTCTTATCCCAAGCTCATTTCCAAAGACTTGAATCTCCAATAATATTTTTGCCTGGCTTTCCATCTTCTTTATTTCTCTGTTCATGTTCGGAATTCTCAAATAACTATTTCAATCTTTCTCACTCTAATCTAAAGCATAGTGGCTAGAGAAAATAAAAGATATCTACAGCTGCAAGCTCTGTTCGCAACCATATGTCACATCAGCTCAATCTTTATCATGATCATGGATGCAGTGTCAACAAACATACTTATTCCTTTTCTCCAAAGACTTTAAATCTCCAATGGTATTTTCACCCGGCTTTATATATTTTTGTTCATGTTTGGAACTGTAAACAAATATTTCAATCTTTCTCGCTATAATCTAAAGCATAGTTTCTAGGGAAAAATCAAAAGATACCTGGAATCAGAGGCTCTGTTCTTTTCTTTCTAGCTTCTTCCTTATTGATGCAGCTCATACGGCAACGAAGTATCATGGCTGGAGCTTGATCTTGAAGATTATTCTTCGCTAGCAGGTGTAACTTCTAATGGAGACTAAAGTGGTCGGTCTAGCCACTGTTCTACCTGCCAAACAGTTACAGTATCATAGATTAACTACCTAAAAGGTAACATGCTCCCGAAGAATATTAATGCTACAAGAACAAATACCATATTCATGAGGAACATTGTACATAAGGAGAGATAAAACAAGCAACAACAAAAGTAGCAAGACACTAGCAGTGTTTAATTATAGTTATGTAACAGATTAAGGTAATTGATACTAGCGTATTTTCATTCATTCATTACTCATATTTTTATTGTAGTTAGATTTATACAAATCAAATGCTAATTAATTCCACAGACTTTGGGGTTTCTTTATTGTTTAATGGTTTGACATCCGCTTAATCTGTAAAAAGTAGTAACTTGGAACCCATTGCTATTGGTAAAATGAGGTTGGAAATTCAGATATAATCCTAAGTAGCATCAACTTTTATATTTTGCATTTTAAAAGGACTACCGAATTTCGAAAAGTAAAGTGGCGTTTTTCTTGTTTAGGAAGCAACTATAGCTCACTCTAAGAAAACTTAAAAACAATATTTAGAAAAACAACTAACGTGACATAATACATAATAAATCAAAGCAACAACCAAAACATTTAAGTGTTTTAGAATGCTTACCAGATGACTTTGAAGCTCGATTTTTAATGGAGTCACCTGGATCTTCTCCTTCTTCGATTCTTATTCCGTGTCAAACTATTCCAACGTTTGTTTCCCAACTCATTCAGCACTGTATATCCAATACATAATCCAATCACCAATCCACCTCCATATCCAATCAACACGATTTTCCAATCAGTTAAACCATCTAGCAATGAATCTGCGTCTTCCTTTTCCTTTTCCTTTTCAGGTGGCATTCCAGGATCAGCTTCATTGCATTTCCTTGTCAAAGGCGGCCTACATAATCTTGGGTTCCCACTGTAAGAATCATTTGAAAATGTACCAAATTGGTTGCTTTGTGGTATGCTCCCCTCAAGTTGGTTGCAAGAGAGATTCAATACAGCAAGAGAAGTTAGGCTTGCAAGCTGTTGGGGAATTTTTCCTGAGAGCTCGTTATTTGAGAGATCCAATGACTCCAGCTCAGTGAGATTCCCTAGGGATAAGGGAATTGGGCCAATGAAGCTGTTGTAGGATAAGTTTAGCATCTTGAGTGACTTGAGATTCTGTATTCCTTCCGGTATCATCCCACGAAAATTGTTATTGGAAAGATCAAGACATACAAAGATGGTTAAGATTTTTTGATAAAACATTTCAAATCCTTTATTAACAATTGTCACAGAATCCTGATAGTACACATCTCCAATGTAATTCCGCGTAGCTTTGTTGCCCTCAATCATCATCATCATTGACTCCATAGATTGCAAAAATTCAATAGATAGCCCACCTGAAAAGTTATTGTAAGCAAGGTCCAGTATGCGTAACATAGGGAAAGCATTTTCCTCCTTTGGAAGTTTAATCGTGCCATAAAATCTATTTGCTCTTAGTATAAGAACCTTCAAAGATGGCAATTTCACCGACCAAAAAGGAAATGTATCGTGTATCATATTTTTGCCAAGATCCAAAACTACAAGTTTTTTGCAGTTGGCTAACGACCTCGGCAACTCACCTTCCAATTTATTCTCACCAAGTTTGAGTGACCTTAATCGACTTGCTGGAAAGAAGTTAGCCGATAATTGGCCAGAAAAATTATTGGAAGCAATATCTAAAACATCCAACATCGAAAAATCATTTTTCAAATGTTTAATTGGACCATAAAACCTGTTTCCTCGCAATATAAGAACCATCAATGCAGGCAGTTTTCCCAACCAAGAGGGGAAAGTGTCATATATTGTATTGTTTCCAACGTTTAGAACTCTGAGCATTGTGCAATTGGCTAATGACCTTGGCAGCTTCCCTTCCAATTTATTCACTCCGAGTTGCAGCATGAATAGTTGAGTTGCTCTCGCAAAATCCGGTATGTTACCGCTGAAATTATTTTCTTGCAGATCCAAATATTGAAGAGTGCTGATTTGTCCCAAGCAACTTGGGATTGGACCATTAAATTTGTTATAGGATGCATCAAAATCCGAAAGCTGATTGAGATTGCAAATAGATCTTGACAAAGAGCCTTGTGAAGAAGTTAAATTCCGGTTGGGTAAAAATTGGTCTAGAGATGAGAGGGAATTGTTAAAAAGATACAGAAAACGCAAACTTTTCTTCCACGCCCAGTTTGGTATTGCACCACTTATTTTGTTATTTGAAAGGCCGAGATATTCTAATTTCTCTTGACTCCTTAAGAACTCTGGAAATGTACTTATGTTACAGGATTGCAAAAATAGTTCCCTCAGCATTGGAAATGAGGAGTCCGCATGACGTAAAGCAAGCTGTATTGGAAAATCAATCAGATTGAAAGAAAGGTCTAAGAATAAAAGAGTGCTCTTCCACAACAAATTAGGCACAAAACCACAGATTTTGTTGTTAGAAAGATCGAGAACAGCCAACTTGTCTAGTGTTTTGATGAATTCTGGAAATTCAGTAAGGTTGCATGAGTTTAGACGTAGACTATATAATTGGGGAAGAGTTAGGCTTTTGTTGCTGCTTTCATTTGAAAAGCTCGACATTGGAAATGAGGAGTTTGTATCACCAAAGGGAAATGGTTTTGGAAAATCAATCGCATTGAAAGAAAGATCTAACCATGAAAGAGTAGTCTTCCACAACCAATTTGGCACAGCACCATGGATTTGGTTGTTAGAAAGATCTAGACCAGCCAATTTGTTTTGTGTTTTGATGAACTCTGGAAATTCAGTAAGGTTGCAGAATCTTAAAGATAGAACCTCCATCTGGGGAAAACTAATGCTTTTGTTGTCGCTTTTACTTGACAAGCTTGTATTAGAAAGGTCAAGGATCTTTAACTTCTTGAGTTGAGAGAACATGTCAAACTTCATTGACCCAAAGTTATTGGAGCCAATAAAAAGTGATTCAAGCTCTGGGAGTTGAAGGATTGATTCTGGGATCAATCCTCTTAAATAATTAGAGCTTAAATCCAAATATTGCAGCAATGAACAAGATGCATTAGGGAACTCATCAATTTCCCCAGCCAATTGATTTCCTCCAAGATGCAAGATATGTAATGCTGGGAGAGTGAATATAAACGAACGGATAGGTCCAGAAAGCCTATTTCCTCCCAAAAAGACATATTCAAGGCGGGTAAGATTTGCAATTGATGATGGAATGGATCCAATGAAATGGCAATCACCAAGATCAAGCTCTGTCAAGAACATAAGATTACCAATTGATTTTGGTAATTTTCCGCTAAACTCTGTATCAAATAATGATAAGACCCGCAAACTGTTGTTAATTGAAAATTCTGGCAACTCACCCATGAGATTGGAATTCTCTGAAATATCGATGCTTTGCATTTTGGGCAATAAGAAAACTTCAGGTGGAAAATGCCCAAATAATTCGCAGCCTTTTAGGCTAAGAGAAACCAATTGAGAGGAAATTTTCAAAAAATTGGAAGGCAAATAAAAGACTGGGTTATTGTTGAGGTTAAGTTTGGAAAGAAAATGAAGTCTTGAGAGCATGGATGAACAAAATGGACCCGTCAAACCACAGGATGACATGCTCAACGAATGTAAATTGAGAAGTTCTGACGATATGATTTCACACCATTTATTACTTTGAGTTGAAATTTTCACTCCATCCAAAAATAGTTCTTTGAGAGACCTCAAATTCTTGATTACTGTTTCGAAATCTGGTTCCTCCAGTTTTAGAGTAGGTAAATCATCATAATCGTATGAATAAAAAATTTGACCATTCCTCCAATAGCAACCACCTTGGTTAGACAGATCAAGAGAGACTAACCTTGTTAAGTATGAGATCTCCACTGGAATTTGGCCATGGAAACATGAGCTTGAAAGGTTGAGATGAGTTAGATTTGGGAGTTTATTAAACTCATATGAAAGCAGAATCGAATTAAAATTGTTTCCAGCAAGATTAAGATGTTGAAGATGGTGGAGATTGAAAACAAAGTGAAAGCTGCCCGAAAGGTTTTTAAAACTAAGATCAAGCCCAATCACATGACCAAGTGCATCACATGTAACTCCATCCCGAGAGCAACAATTAGTGTTGAGATCCCAAAGCTCAAATTTGGAAGAAAAAGTGAAATTTGGGGCGTAGTAAAGATCATGCTGCAGTTGCAGCAAAGTAGATCTCTGATCATCAAGGCATTGGTTTTGGGGATCAGTTTGAGAAGAGGAAAAAGACAACACAAGAGATACAAAGCATGAGGAGAGAAAGAATGAAGGCAAAAAGAGTGAAATTAGGATATGAAGAGTCTTCATGTTTGGTCACTATGATGGAGGATTGTTTCCATACAGGCTATTTATAGAGAAATCAAACCATTAAGCTAGACATGAATGGTTTATTTTCGAGACCAATTACGAGAAAAAGAAGAAAAAAACAAGGTAAACATTGACTGAAAAAAATTAATTCCACTTCTATAATGGGGCAGCATTGTATATACAATTCAAAAGCAGATGTAGTAAAGAAACATCCACTAAACAAAGCGGAATTAATGAAACTGAATAGTTTCCATCACGTTCAGATTTCCCTGGACTTTCCCTAACATGTTAAAAGTAAGGCGTAGTAATAATATAACACGGTCCAAATCCAACATACCGAAACTATATTTTCTTAAAAAAATATAAATCGGAATCTATTCATAGTCGTGATGCACGAATTTTCTACTTGTATTATTAGCCTTTGCGTTAATTTGCGCATGTTTCACACTCTGCTTTCCGTCTTTTTACCATTATGTTAATTTTAATTTTGGACTTTGAGATTTTATTAGTCTTAGTCTTCGCATAGATGCATATGTTTCGGGATCGTATCAATTATAATTCTTTGTAATACAATCCTACAATTATATTTAGTTAGACTAAAGAAAAATAATCACATCTAAAAATAACATTAATAACTTAGTTTTAGTGGCAAAAATTGCAACTCGCTTTTAATTGCAATATATTGTATATGTATCAATTTTTCTTTGATCTAATTGAGTATAATTATAAAATTATAATAATATAAGAAATCGCCGGTGATATATTTCCGTTTTGATATGTTTGTCCAATTGTTACTCTAAGAAAATAATCTTTTACCACTTAAGTCAAGTCATTAAGAAGACAATTTAGAGATAGTATGTGAATAACCATGAAAAACATTATTTGAATATAAAACATTGTGAGATAGCATTGGCCTTAGACTTAGTCTTTTGCTAATTTACGCTTATTAGTCGCATCATTAAATATATTTCCTTTTTTGCCCCTACCATTAATCAACGAAAGCAATCTCCTAGCTGTAATTTGCTTAAGTCTTAGTCATTAAGAAAACAGTATATATATATATATATATAGCAATAATAATATAATTAAAACCTCACTGGGGCCATCAATTCGTAGAGAATGAGCAGAGATAGTAACCGGATGAGCTAGTCTTGGTTATTTTGAGTTTAAATGATATTGGATTTGAATTGTTTTAGATTTATATATATATTTTTTTAAGTTTAGATTATTTTGGATTCAGATTATCTCGGATTTAAGTTCTGTTGAATTTTATGTTATTTTATTTTATTTAGATATAACCATTTCTTTGTAATTTAAAAGTTTAAATCCAAAAAAAATTATTATTCTTTTAAATAAGCTTTTAATATGACAATTTTAATTATATTTGAAAGTTATATCAGTATATGTTAGCATTCAAAAAAAATAAAATCAACTTTTTATATAAAATTAATTTGTTAAATAATTAATTATAAAAAATATAATATTGTCATATTGATATTTAAGACAATAGATTCTATAAACTCTAATATTTAACTTGTAAATACATTATGATTTATATTATGCATATTTATATAATTTTGCAACCAAAAATTAAAAGCTAGTAAGAAAATACCAAGAAAGTACTACTACTACTGTTAGTTAATTATTCAATTATTTGCCTTAATTATGTCACCTTAACTTAAAACTAAATTTTTTAAAAAATCATGATTAAAAAGTACTTAATATATATATATATGCGCGCGCGCACACACACACGTATCAAAAGAAAGACAATACTAAAAAACCAACCAAGACGATTGACAAAGATAAAAACTTGTGTTCATCGTATTTTCTTTTTCCTAAATTTTTGGGGGTGATGTTTTATTTCATTTTTTGGTAGAAACTATTTAAATTAGATTAGTATAGACATGATCTTTAATAATAGGAAGCAAAATAACCTTTTTTTTATATAAGGAAAACAAAATTTGAAAGGAAAAAAGAATTCTTTATCAAATATAAGTGGAATACTATATTACAGAAAATTTTATAATAACCATTTAGTTTATTATTGTATATTTTACTGTGATTAGTTTATAGAAATTAAGGAAAGTTTTAAAAAAAATTGAAAAATGACAGAGTGGGATCTAACCTAGACCTTCAAGTTTGGACTGCCCGCTTGACTCATATTGAACCAAGCTTGGATATAAATTTTTTTTCATTTCAAAAGAGTCTAACTTAAATTATTGTTTATTAATAATAATATATTTTTATTTAAATTTAATTATAAAAATATGTCAATATTAATATAAAAATAATTTTTTTAATATCTTTGAGTAGTGATATGGGCTTCTAAGTCTGAACCAACTTGGATTTAGATAAAAAATAAAAAATATTTTAATTACGCGATGACTCATGAATAGATCTAAATTGAAAGGATTAAAATTGAAATGGACATTAGTAATTCAATTAAAATATCTTATCTTATAACGCTGACGACTTTTCAATCCCTAGGAAAGCCTACTTTCAAATCCAAAAGTCCTTTTTTTTTCCTAAAGTTTATCAAACCAATTGAAATGCAATAAGATTAACGAATATATAAGTTAATCCAAGCATGTTGTCATGCATAAAAAATTTAAAAAGCTAAAAGAAACTGAAAAAAAAATGTAATTTTCTTAAATGACTAAATACTGTATTTGTTAAAGGAACAAAATCTGGAAATTTTAGCATGTA
>JBBYHO010501946.1:9978-22546 GCA_038382025.1 Adansonia gregorii
CCTTTGGGCATTTTGCCTAAAGTTTTTGGTAGTTTTCTTTTCCATATTCAATAGAGAAAGATAATTCGGAGCCTAATTGGATACATGCTTATGTTGATCAAGGAAAGCTCGAGCTAAATCTACCTACGACTGAATTTTGATTGGGTCAAGCTTTATATACCATCATGTAGCTACTCTAGCTAAATTGTCTTGACAATAATGTATTGATAGTTTCTCTTTATCTTTATGCCTAACCATTTTCTGACAGTATATATGGATGTATGCAGTAGGGTGTGTCGTTCTTTTTTTATCAAAATTTGGTACTTTAAACTTATGTGGGATAACAAGGTTTGAAACCAAGCCTAAGGATTTGGCATCCATAATTCTAAACTTATCATCCCCTTTTACAGCTACAAGGTGTTTCTACAATAACTTATACTTAGTTTCATTTTTAATAGCCTTGGCATCCTTTGAATCTACTACTTTTTCTTTCTCTATTTGCTTATTGAGGTCTGAAACTAATGGATTTATCGATGGTGATCCCGTATTCACATCACAATATTCCTGAGCCAGATGTGGTGCTGTCATAAGTTTTAAATAGATGAATGACTGAGCAGGTGAAATCGGTGTTGTTATGGGTAACTGTTCTTGGGATGCTTCTTTAAGAGTGTTGGTGGCCTTTATCCTTTCATTTAGATTAACTTCAAGATTGGTTAGTTTTTTACCCTTATCAGTGGTATTTGCTTGCCCTTTATCTTTTAAGGCTGTAATATGTAGTTTTGTCAATTCAGCAAATTGATTTTATAGTTCATCGATCTTATGAAGCATTTGTTCATGAGCTTCTAGATGCATAACTTCAAGCTTCTTGATACAAGCCTGGTAATAATTCTCCATTACCTTCAAATGCAGTTGGGTATGTACCGATGCTAGGTGTTTGATTTTTTTTGTTTTGAGGACTTTTGCACTTTAGAGTGATGTTAAATTAGAGTTATTAATGTGATGAGTATGACGTATGCACAAATGAAGATGAAATCATATGCATGTGATAATATTATAAAAAACATAATTAAACAAGTTAAGTCATGCATATAAATGTGAGAGATAGTTGGATTTTGGCAACAACTATAGAATAAGTATCTTGCATTCAAAAAAAGCATTAATTATAATCCATCAAGTTTGAGAGCAATCAAATTTGAAAATATCACACTCTATTACATTGTTTGATTACAAGTTCCAGAAAGTTCAACAATTCTTGTCCATTATCTTTTATGGGAATAAAGTCTCGACTCACAAATCGGGTAATTTGACCATGTCATTTGTGCTAGTTTTAACCATGTAGATTCGATCAATAAGTTTTAAAAGATGTTCCCTATACTTCAATCGAGATTGGTCGGCTAAGATCCAATTAGTATGTAGTTCTTCAGAAGTCCTTGACAATCTCTTAACCTAATCTTGCTAGGTTTGAAAGGCATGCTCTAACTCTTGAAGCCTACAATCAAAGCTTCATTCTTAACTTGTCCCTCTTGAAGAACTTGTACTCGGGCTACCAAGCTTTTGCTTTTTTTCTCTGACAAAGCAATGCAATTGCATGAGTTTTAGTGAGTTTTTCTATAGTAGTCTCTGCTTGAA
This sequence comes from Adansonia gregorii, assembly GCA_038382025.1. NCBI lineage: Eukaryota > Viridiplantae > Streptophyta > Magnoliopsida > Malvales > Malvaceae > Adansonia > Adansonia gregorii. The sequence goes on from JBBYHO010501946.1 coordinate 11,587, forward strand.
CTTTCCAAGCCTCAAGTCACTAGTAAGAAAGATAAGTTTAGCTTTTTATTTGGTTGGGGATTTGCCAATTCCTTAATATTTCTTTGCCTTTTGAAGTGCCATGTAGTGTTTCTTTAAGTCCTAAAGATCTTCGTCGATGACATTTTTTGCATTGAAAAAGTGCATATCCTTCTCTTTTACACTTGACACTCAAGCTCCTTTTGGCTTTTTTTTCTTGCAACTGACGGATTTCTTTAGCCAAAACAACTTTTTCTTATGCAAACTCAAGCTTTAGGATCTCAATCTTAGATGGATGCTTATCTACCGGAACACGAGGGATTCCCTTTGTGACTGACAATATAGTGTCAATAATTTGCTAACTATCCAATCTTCATAGGTTGGATTCATTGTTTTCTTTCTTTTCAATATGATTCTACAGAGCACCAAAGATCTTTCGCATTGAGCTTATGCAACCATCCCTTCCATATTCCAAATCTAGCGTAGGTAGCTTGCGAGTAATAAGGACAAACTATCGATAATTAAACTACCTTAAAGCCATGAGCGGAGTGTAAGCGATACTTCCTCATAATCCAATAAGAGGCACCAATTTAAATGGTTGGCATTTTTACACAATCGAGCCAAGAATGATCCATGGAACTATCTAAGTCACTTGATTGCCATTCAAATCTCAGAACTCTATAATCTATTGATCTTTAATGGTATCTTACGACCATTCTTTTTCTAAAAAGTTGGTGAGAAGGCTAACATTGGACATGTGGGGCTGTAGTAGTCTCTTATCCCACAAATGATAGAGAAGCCATACAAACAACATTGAAGAGCATTTAACAAAGCATGCTTTGCCTTTTTTTCCCAAAATTAAAGACTAAATAGATTCTACTAAGATGGTAGGAGTAGGATTGATACCACCACTTAGTTTTGAGCAAATATCTACCATGACAAACTTTATATGTCCTAAAGCACTAAAATAAATATCAGATCATAGATTGCCAACACGAAAGCACTTCAAATCTTTTTCTTGTTTAATTGAGTAGTTACGATAGATTTTAAACTATCCCATGTGATACATGCATTATTCTGGTTTAACTAAATGTGAGTTTGCCCAATGCACTCCAACTCCAAGCATACTAGCCAACTTCTTCTTGAAAGGTCTAGCTTTTATCGATTTAAAGTAAATTTTGTTAAATGGGGCCCTTTTGATATTAAGCATGGTTGTATACTCTCTTACAATAAGGACTAGATCCTGCCTGTTCAAAGTGAAACACCTATATGTAATATTCCATAATAGTATTACAGAGCATAGTAATTTAAAGTCAACTTTGACTTGAATCAATAGAGCAAAATCCCTATAATCTTTTGTAAAGATTGCCTTATCAGTCTCGTCCCAACCATTCCACACATTTCTTAACTCTTAAAGATTGAATGGTTTGAAAACCATTTCAACCCATTTTGGGATCTTCGAGATATATCTAGGCCAAATACTATCCCTAATCTTTCTCCATTCCTTTTTGGTCTCGATCTTGACTGCATCAAAATTTTTGAAACCTTGAGTTATGGACATAGCCCTTAGAACCAACAATCTCAAGATGATATGAAATGAATGATGCATGCATCAAAGACAACAAAAAAAGAAACACTAAATTAGTAACGCGTTAAATATAAGAAATAAATTGGAGAATAAAATGCTCGATGGCATTATGATGCCTTAAGGTAAATCGTGGAAAAATATGGGTATAGTCATTTTGCCCGTCAAACCTAGACTTATGCAGAAAACTTACTAACATGTCCAAGATATAGGTGTCCTATTGGTATGAAAATTAACACATAGGACAATGACAATTTGCCTTTTATCATAATTACAAGCTAATGTCAAGCCATCCATCAAATAGCGTCACTTAAAAGGTTATTCATAGCAAGATAGCATGCCTCTAAGGACGTTAAGTACTCGTTTATCATCATCTAATGATTAACGAGCTCTAAGCCATTTGATAGGGATCATAATGATTACCTAAGTAGGTTTGGTTCCTTAAGAGGCGATATTGAGCCTAAAAAAGGATGTTAAGTGTTAACATTCGAACACTATCTCTTGTAAAAAAAAAAAAGGCATTGGCTATTAGTCGGATAGCATAATGACATGCCCATCTAGTATTATTACAACATATCACATAATTTAGGGTGGGAGAGAGGACATTGGTGGTGATTTTCATTCATCATCATCTACGTTACAAAGAAATGATAAAGAGGAATAATACATCAAACGTGTTTCCTCGAGTGTCTTATTCTCTGGGTCGATCTAGCAGTACTTCAATATGGCCTGACATGGTTTGGCTCTTATGGCTAACTATATAGGGTTGAGTTGACTCTAAAGGGTTCCCAAATTGCTCCTTTACCTAGTAGGGATAGCCAAGGCACTTTGATCTTAGGCCTATTCATAGGCATAGCAGAGTGGGTCTAATGCAGGTAGAGATATTTTGATGTGCCCATATGAATAAAAAGAATATCATGAGAGTATAAGTATTTTACACCTCAAAAGGTATTGCTAGCCTGCGGGTAAAGAAAAAAAACCATAAAGGACAATTAACTCACTTCCACCTAATAAGAGGGTTATTTTTTCTCCAAGAAAAGAATAATAAAAAATCTAAAGTAGATGTAAGTGTGCGGTTTATGTTGGGGAAACAATCAAACCATTTTATTCACTCCTTATCACCATTCTACCAAAATTGTTGTATTCATTTTTCAAGTAGGAAAGAACCTTAGCAATCACAAGAAACATGAAAACACAGAGAGTGATAGCAAATAAATGTCATGTATAAAGGAGATGAAGAAAGGCAATTACAAGTAAATAATAACTAAAATCAAGGGAAATCAAGAATCATGATAAAATTTAGCTGATTGCAAGCTTGACTTTCAAAATTAGATCCTAGTAGAGTCACTAGGCTGTCATGACGTGCCTTTATCGTATGGCACACTATAACTTAAAAATGAAATGGAGAAAGAGCTTACCTTTAGATCATCCCTTTGATTGGGATTTGAATTAGGTGTGACAAAGTGAAAACCAAGGGGAAGGCATTGGATAAATCGCAAATCGAATTAGTTTTGGATAGCCATGACTTGGAGTCACTATCGATCATTTTAGGCTAGGTATGACCAGAATACCTATTAAAAACAATGATTTTGAGTTAAAAAACTTAAAAACACTGATTTTATGGATTACTTATACCAGAGCTTGTTTTAAAAGGTTTAGGAGTTGATTATGCATCGTGAAGGATTAGCACCTCGACAAGGCCTAAAATTGGTACCATCTAGCCATAAATTATTATAGTCTTATTTTCTTTAATTTTTCATGTGATCATTATTTACGTGTAATCCCTTCTTATAAATGTAAATTTTTAAATGTTAAATCTGGATTTTTATGATAAAAGTTTAATCAATATCTTTTAATGTAACCTAAGAAGAAGGGGAAACATAGAGGATTTAGTAAAATGAAATCATAGTTAATTTAGAAAAGGATAGTCTACATCAAGCACTGAAGGATGCTGACATAGATCATTGCCTTAAGTTTAATGAAATTCATTTTTTTGAAAGTGTGAATACAAATCATCATCAAGAAGAGAAATGGGTTAGTAATACATAAAGAAATATAATAAAAGTTGCATTAAAGCTCAACACATGAAAACTATAAAAAAAAAAGGGACGGTCAGGATGTATCTCATATTGGCCTCGGTTATTTAAGGAATGATCAAATTAATAATTTTGAGACATGTTTTAGATTCGATGACCATCTTAGGTGTAAAAGGTTGATAAAGGGTCCAAGGATGCCAGAAAAGAGAAAACTTAGATTTTGGATGGATTTTTTAAATAGCATGATTGAAGTATCTCCTTGGAAAAAAACAAGGTTGGAGTCAAAAAAACGAGGTTGGAGTGTTCCCTCTAAAAGAGAGATTTTGAATGATTTTTTTAAATTGAAAATTTTAATATATTTTTCTTGAAAAAACAAGATTTTAAAATAGGAAGTCAATTTTTTAAAAAGGAAAAAGAAATTAAGTTTGAAAGCATTTTTGAGTTTTGATCTAAGCCTAAAAGGACCTATGTCATGACTCATGACATCATGGAAGAAATTAAATATATTTTGAGTCATTTAAATGACTAAAAATGATGGTTTGGGAAAATCCAAGTAAATTTTCTCAAGTTTAGCAATGACAAGGGATAACATTGTGCTACCCACCTTTTTTAATTTATTTCGGTTTGGTCTAGTGGCTTCTAATGGCAAACAACTATCGTGGGAAAGGTAACTTAATAAAAATTAATGTGAAAGTATTTTGAAAATCTAGAAAAATCACTTTCTAGGCAAAATTAAATTTTAAACCAGGGAGTCAGTATTGTTAGCAACTGCTAGAAAAATGAATAGTGAATTTTGAAAAATCACCCCAGACTTATTCAGAATCGTTAAATCATGAATGACACCGTTTTAGAAAGGGAATTTGTAAACTTTTTAAGAAAAATGTTTAAAAATCTAGAAAAATCATTTGATTGTGTCAGAATTGCCCAAACAAAATACAAATCATTGTTTTAGGGATTCTAGATAGTGGAGGTTCAAAAAATCATAACTCTCATATTCAGAATGGTCTATAGGCAAACAAGGTATCATTGTAAAGGTAATTCAAGTTCCTTTAAAGGAAAAATGTTAGAAAATTTCAAAAACATCATTTTAAGTCCAAAAATAATTTTTCCAATAAGGATCACTGTGCTACCAGCACCTAAACAAAGGTCTATTTGGGTTAAGGGTTTTTATGGTCATGTGCTAAAGCGTTGGACATACAAATGTCCAACTAGAGGAACCACTCAAAACAACAAATTATCCCTGAATTTCAACAAGGAAATCATAGTGAAAATGCATCCTAGGGTATGGTCAAGATCAAAATATGTTAAGCATTCACACATGACAAGAGCATGTTAAAATCAAGAAAAACATGGCAGGAATGTAGGAGTAAGGCCTATTTTGATGTCAACAAGAAATATGGCATTCTAATTCATCAAAACATCATTAAAGCACTAAGAGATTCATCAAATCCTAAAGCTACCACAAACAAGGCCACAATAATGCATGACTGCCTTAATAAAATCATGGAAACATAAAGGTTCACTAAAATAATGATGACAAACAAAAATGGAAAATAAAAGGAAGAAATGATAAAAATATACCTAAATAAAAGCTTGAACTCCTTGTTGTATCCTTAAACAGCAATCCAGCAACTTTTAACTCACTTTCTTCTTTTTCATTGCTATGGATTAGCAATAAGAGAATGAAATGGAATTGCTAATTGTTATGGTGGCAAAAGAGGATAGTGTTTAAGGTAAAAGATAAAGGAAAAAAAAGTTTCAAAAGGGCTTTTGGAAAGATGGAAAAAAAGCTATAGGAATAGAATTCTTGGGAGAACTTTAGATTTTTTTATGGCTGATGTGAAAGAAGTTCTTTTCTCAGCTGAATAAAAGTTAGATTATACAATGGATAATTTAACCCGCTAAGATGACCTACCAACGAGGGCATATAGGATTTTTGGCAAGTACAATATGATAACTCATTGTACTAATGTGATACCTTTTAGCATTTGATTAGTTAATCTTGATTCTTACAGGCAAAAAAAAAACCATGCATTAGCTGATCAGATGAGTGGTCTCAAGTTTGTTTTTCATGAAACTAGATTTTCTCATGAAATACCTTTACACCAAGTTCAATGGGCCTTTTTAAAATTCATTAATCCAATGTTTAGAGCCTAAAAATTAAATCCATATGATTTGTATGAAGTTATGTTTGATGTTGGATGCTTTTCGAGGCCAATGTCATGACCAATTTTGAGTTTTGAAATCATGGTATGAAGGGAGGAAAATATCTTGAATTAGGCTAACTGTAGCCTTATGTATCGATACATTAAGCTTTATATCAATACATTAAGCAAAAAACAAACCTTAGAATGTATTAGAACTTTGAATTTGGTATTGATACAAAGCATAAAGTATCAATACTAGCAACCTTGTATCGATACCTAGCTTGTTATATCGATACATATGTCCCTGTATCAATACCTATTGGAAAAAAGTCATGATTTTAGCTTTTACATAACTCTGCATTGATATAAACACCCTTGGTATTAATACAAATCACAAAATCTTGTAATTCGAATGATGTAAAGCCTTGTATCAATACCTTAGGACCTTTTATCAAGACACACATACAAAAATATGGATTTTTTTTACCTATGACTCTCCAAACTCTTTACCTTAGCCGACAATGGTGGGAAATTAACCAGTAATTCTTTAGATGACCTTGATGGTACCTCAGATAATGACTTCTGATACTTTGAATGTTGGCTTACACAAAATAAGGTGTCTACAATATAGATTAAAATTTATGCTCATTACTAACGTGTTAGAAATCTAATAAGTCACACACAATATATAAGATGAATTATTAGATTAAATTTAAGATTTAATTAAGTATGACTTAACTGAATAAAGGGTTAATTTAGGAAGGACTTAATTGATATGTTAATTAAGGTTGAATTTAGACATAAATAGGATTTGGGAGATCTGAATGGGGGTGTGTTGCTAGCAACCAGGATAAGCTTGCTGTTGTCAGATTTCCACCACGCAAGTATAGGTATAGCAACAAGTAATATAGTGATAATAGAGTATTATTCCCACGAGAAATTGTACTAAACCAACTAAGTACTAAAATTAAAACAATTTAATGTTATTTAAACAAATAATTAAAAGACCATAAATTAAAATTAAAATTAAACTAAAATTAACTAAATTAAATTTAATTAAATAGCAAAGAAATTTAAATGAGTTTTGCTTAATCAATGATAAAAACCTAGGATTATAATTTTTCTCAACACTTCATTTAAATTTGTTTACCTTCTTAACTTGACTAATGATAATGAGTTGTTAACCTATAGTTATAATTTATTTATAAGTATTTTTTGATGGTCTTCTAAGAAAATCTCTTTTAACAAATTTATGATATTCCTATGCAAATTGAATTAAAAGAAATTCATTACGTTTAGACTTTAATTTGGTTACGTATGATATGCTTGTAGGTTCTTATCTAACATGCAGATCAATTCATCCTAATAATGAATATGAAACATGTGTCATTCAATCCAAGTCTAAACACAAAATTCCCTTCTCCAAGTTCATTAAGGACACCAAATCAATCTAATTAATGGTCAATCAAGTAGAAGCATTAAGAACAAGATTGAATAAATAACTCAATTATCATTAAATTAAAAAAATAAAAATAGTCAAAACTACATGTTATGTTTTATTGTAATCCTAGAAAAATAAATTTAGCTCATATTGATTAAATAAAATAGAAAACAATGAAGTTTCACCTTCATAAATATTATAATAAAGATAAAAAGATTAAGGGAAAAGAGAAAACTAAGAGTTGTTAAAGTCTGGATCTTCAATTTCTTTAATATTTCTCTTATTGCAAAATCTCGATAGCTTCTCTTTTTCTTTTAAAAAAAATAGCTCTAAAGTATCGAGGAATGATCCAAAACCTTATCCAAAGAATCTTATTTATAGGAAAGCCTTCAAGTGGATATACTTGTTCTGTAAGTATCTTCTGCATATATTTTTGGAAATTTCCAACTTGGAACCACCTAGCTTAATTGAGTCCATTTTCCTTTTTATTAAATTGTTGTACTTTTGGAAACTTCTTTGGGTTTTGACCTCCAAAAATATGGAAAGTATTTGAATAACTAAGTAATTAAAATATAAAGAAAGTAAATAATACTAAATTAAAAACTACTAAACATAAATAAAATTTAAATAAATAATACTAAATTAAAAACTATTAAATATAAATGAAAAATCTCTAACATCTAGCTAATTAATATGCATAATGAGACTTCAAGCAAAACAAAGAAAAGAAAAAAAGCAAAACCAACAAAAATAATACAAAACCACTAAAGGAAACAAAAACACAAATTAAAATGAATGTACTCAAATGATGACTACCTTAACTTTTCTCAAAAGTCATCTCAATATCCTAACTCAAGGTAGATGTAAACATAGTTCAAATTCATGCTTCAACTCAATCATAAATCCCAATGCTTCGAATGGAGTTCCAATGTGTGTATAAAAAATCCTTTAACAAATGATTGCATGCAAAACTGAATAAATTTATGCAAATGCAAATCATAATTTAATACTGAATTATCATATGTTTGCTTTTCATCGCTCTCTCCACTAATGTAGAGCAACACTTCATCAAAGATCATGTAAGACTTTATTAAGCTTGTAATGTAAGGCTAGGGTAAGGGTAGGATAAAAGATATATTTTGGCTTAATTCACCCAAAGACACTTTTCAATGTTCTAGATTTTTTTCTCGAGCCTTTCTCAACAAGTTTGAAGCACATATCCCTTTTTTCCATGACATTTTCTTTTTCATACCATTTTATTCATTTACACACTTTTGTGTGTTTTTTTCTCTATTTCTTCATTTTTTTTTCACTTTTCTTCTTTTTTTCTTTTTCATGCTTCACCAATACAACATAATTTAAACATGGCTCATTATATTTTCTAAAACAATTTCATGCTCATGCCTAAGTAGCGAAGGTTGATCATGGTTTTTCTTATTAGGCTATGCTAAAATATATGGCAATCAAAGGAAAAAGAGATATCAATTAAGCTCAAATGGGGTAACTAAGGATAAATATTAAAGGTAGGCTTACCAAAGATGGCCTAAGTCATCTCTTTAACTTAGTGTTGTCTAAGATTTTGCCTTAAGAAAGAATCAAACCAATTCCAGGCCTCTAGATATATTTGCAATTTACATCAACATAAATAGTCTTCAAATTAACAATGCAAAACAACGTAAGAGATTAAATGTTTAGAATTCAAAAATCATATCCCAACAATGAGATAAACAACACAATCTATTCATAAAATTAAATAATGCTTCTATATTCCCAAGAATCAAGATAAATCAATCACTAAGAACTCATCATTGGATAAGGACCTGGTTATATTAAGCACAAAACATTTCAATCTAGATCATGACTTATGCTAAACAAAAATTCAAAACGTACTACAAATGCAACAAAACTAAATGCTAATTGTTGCAACGTAACCCGGGTTGGATCCTCACGGATCTAAGAGTGCGTACGACTTAAAATACTTTTTTGACTTGGAAATGTCTACTTGACTGAGACTATTCTTTGGCGATGTGATGAGAATGAGAATGTATAGATTCTTAACTTATTATATAGAGAGGGGGACCATAAAATGAATCACTCATCTTATTGGTCTCATATGACCATCACAAAATGGCCAACGCTTGGAGTCACCACCGATCATTTCAGGTTAGGCATGATTGGATGCCTATTAAAACCTATGTTTTGAGTTACAAAACTCAAAACATCAATCCCGTGGTTTACGTAATGCAAAGATTCACCATTTAGGTTTGGGAATTGGTTATGCGTGATGAGGTATAAACCTCTTCGTGATCCCCGAAATTAGTACCTTACTAGCTATGTCTTATCTTGATTTTGATTCTTTCTATCTTAACTTGTCGTAATTTCGATATAACCTTCTTCTAATGCATAAATTTTATAGAAATAATCCAGGATTTGATGAAAAAGATTTAATCTCATATACGGCCTAAAAAGATGGGAATATATAGATTTTTTATGAAAATGAACTCTGGATTTTACATTGAGAATGGAATGTTCCACTTTGGGCACTGGAGAGATACCCACATGGAACATTACCTTTAATTTTATTTGGAAACATTTTGAAAATATGAATGCACATAATCATCACAAAGAAATCATGTTAGTAAGATAATAAATGAAATAACATAACATGGATCATTCAATGCAATGATAAAGAAAATGGGTGGACTATGGGAATTTATCTCGCTATTGACATCGATTATCTAGGAATAACCGAATCGATAATTTTCGAGATGCATCTGGGTTTCTTGATTAAACAAGGTTTGTTTGATATATTCATGAAAATCTAAGAAGAAAAAAAGAATGATTAATTTATAGTTGCAAGATAGGGTTGGAGTATCCCTCTCAAAAAAATGGGGTTGGAGTATCCTCGTAAATGGAAAATAGTTTTTCTATAAAGGAAGATTTTTAAATCTTGACAATTTTAAGAAGCGGGGTTAGATTATCCCCTTAAAAGGTCGGGGTTAGATTGTCCCCATGAATAAGAAATCATTTTGACATAGAAATATTTTCAAATCTTGATAATTTTGAAAAATCGAGTTGGAGTACCCCTTTGGAAGGATGGGGCTGGCACATCCCCATGGATGACATAACTTCATGATTTAGAAAATGGGTGAGCATTCGATGATTTTTGGCAAAAAGATTTATTATGAATGAGGATGATAAAGATGTAAAATATGTTTGTGCCTTGCTATGAGCTTCTGGGATGTTAAGGTATGCTCTTGAGTCTGATCGGGGTGACATGGAGATATTCGAATGTCTCGAGACAAAATTCAGGAAAATAACTCAATTTTTACCAAAATCAAAAATGGGGGATAGCATCACGCTATCTTGATTCCTGAATTTATTCTAAATTGGTTTGAAGGATTTAAAAGGTGGATAAGACACTGTTAGAAAGGTAACTCAATGAGGGTCGTTCTAAAAATATTTCCCATATCCCAAGAAGTCACTTTTAGAGGGAATAAATTTTCAAATTCGGATTAATAATGCTGCTGGTAGAGCATATGAGGGATAAGGTGTGTCAAAATTTGAAAAATCCCCTGGACTCATTTAGTATCAAAAAATTGCAAACAATATCTTTTTGAAAAGAGAATTTCATGAACCTTTTAGGAAAAATGTTTTTAAAATTTGGAAAAATCATTTAGTGGGCCTGAATGGCCCAACCAAAATACATATTTGGATTCTAGAGGTTTTGGATAGTTTAGACTTGAAAAATCAT
>JBBYHO010501996.1:0-22532 GCA_038382025.1 Adansonia gregorii
TTGCTATAATGTATTCGATTATTATTTTATTATTCTATCTAAAAGGTTTCATTCTAGAACCTAAATATCTCTACGGCATTATTTTTTCAACTATTTTCAATTCTTTTGTGTTTTAGCCATTCCTATCATCTCCACCCTGCATCATCCATATTGGTATACACCATATTGAAATTTGGTTTCATAAGAAAAGCTTTTCTTGACCACTTCTCTTCGAATCAAAGTTCATCCCTCAAATGAAACAAACATGGCTACTTGTTATAATCTCCACCTTTTTTGTAATTAGCCACCATTGATAAGTTCTCGACATTTGGGTACATGATATTGAATATTTGCTTTCACAGGAAAAGCTTTTTTTTCACCATTCTCCACATAGTCAAAGATCATCTGTCAAATAAGACAAACATGGATGCTCATAATAATCTTCGATGTTTTTGTGATTGGCCTCCATAAACTTGTTCTCCTTATTGGGTACATGATATTGATGCTTTGCTTTTGCAAGAAAAGCTTTTTTTCCATCGTTTTCCTTATAGTCAAAGATCGTTTGTCAAGTGAGACAAACACGGATGCTTATAATAACCTCCACTCCTTTTGTGATTGGCCTCCATAAACATGTTCTCCTCATAGGGGTACATCATATTGGTGCTTTGCAGCCATAAGAAAAGCTTTTCTTTTGACTAATTCGCTTAGAATCAAAGTTCATCCATAAAATGACACAGGTAAGTATACTCATAATAATCTCCTTTCTTTTATGAATAGCCACCGTAAACATGTTCTTCTAATAGGGATTCATGGTTTTGATGCTTTGTCTCCTTATAGGGTTCATGATTTTGATTCTTTTTATTTGCAAGAAAAGCTTTTTTCTTCACCATTTTCCATAAAATCAAAGATCATCTATTAAACGAGAGAAACATGGATACTCAAAATGATCTTTATTCCTTTCGTGATTGGCCACCATAAAACTATTCTCCATATTGGGATACACCATATTAACATTTGGTTTCATAAGAAAAGTTTTTCTTGGCCACTTCCCTTCGAATCAAAGTTCATCCTTTAAACGAGACAAACATGGTTACTTGTTATAATTTACACCCTTTTTTGTAATTGGCCACCACTGACAAGTTCTCAACATTTGGTTACATTATATTGAATCTTTGCTTTTGCAGGAAAAGCTTTTTTTTCACCATTCTCCACATAGTCAAAGATTATCTGTCAAATAAGATAAACATGGATGCTCGTAATAATCTTTGCCATTTTTGTGATTGGCCTCCATAAACATGCTCTCCTTATTGGGGTATATGATATTGATGCTTTGCTTTCACAAGAAAAGCTTTTGTTTTTTACCGATTCGCTTTAAATCAAAGTATATCAATCAAACGAGACAAATATGGATGCTCGTAATAATCTCTATTCTTTTGTGAATGGTAGCCATAAACATTTTCTCCTCATCAAGATTCATGGTATTAACACTTTGCATTTGCAGGAAAAGCTTTTCTTTCCACCAATTTTCATATAAATAAAAATCGTCTATCACATGGGAGAAACAAGGATAATCAAAATGATCTAGATTCCTTTTATGATTGGCCACCATAAACTTTTTCTCAACATTGGGATTTTGACATTTGGTTTCACAAGAAAAGCTTTTCTTTTGACCATTTCCCTTCGAATCAAACTTTATCTCTTAAAACAGACAAACATGGATACTCATTATAGTCTCCACCTTTTTGTGATTGGCCTTCATAGACATGTTCCCAACATTGCGATACATGATATTGATGCTTTGCTTTTGCCAGAAAAGCTTTTTTTTCCACTAGTTTCCTTATAATCAAAGATCGTATGTCAAATGCGACAAAGATTGATGCCCAAAATAATCTCTACTCTTTCTGTGATGAGCTCCATAAACATGCTTTCCTCATTAGGGTGCATGATATTGATGCTATGCTTTCACAAGAAAAGTGTTTCTTTCTACCAATACACTTAGAATCAAAGTTAATTTGTCAATCAAGACATATGGATACTCATAATAATCCCCATTCTTTCGTAAATGGCTACCATAAACATGTTTTCCTCATCGTGATTTATGATATTGATGCTTTGCATTCACAATAAAAGATTTTTTTCCATGATTTCCCATTTAATGAAAGATCATCTATCAAATGCGAGAAACATGGATAATCAAAATGATCCTCATTCATTTTGTGATTGGCCACCATAAACTTGCTTTCCATATCAGGATACACCATATTGACATTTGGTTTCACACAAAAAGCTTTTCATTTGACCCCCTTTTGAATCAAAGTTTATCCCTCAAAAGAGACAAAAAAGGTACTTCTCTCCACCTTTATTGTGATTCACCTCAACTAACCTGTTCTGATATTTGGATACATGATATTGATCCTTTGCTTTTGCAAGAAAAGTTTTTTTCGCCATTTTCCTTATAGTCAAATATCATCCATCATGTGAGACAAACATGGATGCTTATCATAATCTCCACTCTTTCTGTGGTTGGCCTAAATAAACATGTTATCTTCATAGGGGAACATGATATTGATGCTTTGCATCCACAAAAAAAAGATTTTCTTTTGACAAATTCGCTTAGAATTAAAGTTCATCCATCAAATGACAAAATATGGATACTCATAATAATCTCTATTCTTTTGCACATAGCCACCATAAACATGTTCTCTTCATAGGGATTCATCATTTTGATGCTTTGTCTTTTCACGAAAAGTTTTTCTTTCCACCATTTTCCATATAATCAAAGATCGTCTGTCGAATGGCACAAACATGGCTACTTGGTATAATCTTAACTTTTTTTGTAATTGGCCTCCACATACATGTTCTCAATATTTGGATACATGATATTGACTATTTTCTTTTGCAAGAAAAACTTTTTTTCACCATAATCCTTACAGTCAAAGATCGATCATTAATTGAGACAAACATGCATGCTTGTAGTAATCTCCACTCTTTTTGTGATTGGCCTCCATAAACATGTTCTCTTCATTGGGATATATGATATTGATGCTTTACTTTCAAAGAAAAGCTTTTCTTTTGACCAATTCGTTTAGAATCAAAGTTCATCTATCAAACGAGACAAATATGGATGCTTATAATAATCTTTATTCTTTTATGAATGGCCACCATAATCATGTTCTCCTTATCGGGATACATGATATTGATGCATTGTGTTCATAAGAAAAGCATATCTTTCCACCATTGTCCATAAAGATAAAGATCGTCTCTCACATAAGAGAAACATGGATACTTTAAATGATCTTGTTTCTTTCGTGATTGGCCACCATAAACTTGTTCTCTATAATGGGAGATGCCATTTTGAAATTTGCTTTCACAAGAAAAGTTTTTTTAACCATTTTCCTTCGAATCAAAGTTCATTTCTCAAAAAAAACAAACATCGACAGTCGTTGTAATCTCCACTTTTTTTGTGATTGGCCTCTACGAACATGTTTCTGACATTGGGATACATGATATCGATGCTCTACTTTTGCTAGAAAAGTTTTTCTTTCAACTAGTTCCATATAATCAACTCATCCATCAAATACGACAAACATCGATACCCATAATAATCTCCACTCTTTTTGTGATTGGCCTCCACAAAACCTACTCTCCTCATTAGGGTGCATGATATTGATGCTTTGCTATCACAGGAGATCTTTGACTAATTCACTTAGAATTAATGTTTATCTGTTAAATAAGAAAAATATGGACACTCATAATAATCTTCATTCTTTAGTGAGTGACCACCATAAACATGTTCTCCTTATTGGGATTCATGATATCGATGCTTTGCATTCGTAAGAAAAGCTTTTTTTTCCATGATTTTCCATTTAATCAAAGATCATCCATCAAATGAGAGAAATATGGATACTCGAAATGATCTTTATTCATTTTGTGATTGGCCACCATAAACTTACTCTCCATGTTGGGATACACCCTATTGACATTTGGTTTCACATGAAAAGCTTTTTATTTGACCATTTCCCTTTGAATCAAAGTTCATCCCTCAAAATTGACAAAAAAGATTACTTGTTTTGGTCTCCACCTTTATTGTGATTCACCTCAATGGACCTGTTCTCGACATTTGGATACATGATATTGATGCTTTGCTTTTGCAAGAAAAGTTTTTTTTCCACCATTTTCCTCATAGTCAAAGATTGTTCGTCATGTGAGACAAACAAGGATGCTTGTAATATCTACATTCTTGTAGTGATTGGCCTCCATAAACATGTTCTCCTCATAAGAGTATATGATATTGATGCTTTGCATCCACAAGAAAAGGTTTTTTTTGACCAATTCATTTAGAATCAAAGTTCATCTATCAAATAAGATAGGTATAGATACCTATAATAATCTCTATTCTTTCGTGAGTGGCCACCACAAACATGTTATCCTCAAAGGTATTGATGATATTAATGATTTGCCTTTAGAGAAAAAGCATTTTTTTCACCATTTTCTATATAAGCAAAGATCATCCATCAAATAAGAGAAACTTGGATACTCGAAATTATCTTCATTCCTTTGGTGATTGGCAACCATAAACTTGTTCTCCACATTGGGAATAATGATACTGACATTTGGTTTCACAAGAAAAGCTTTTTGTTTAACCATTTCCCTTTGAATCAAAGTTTTATCCCTCAAATAAGACAAAAAAGTTTACTTGTTATGGTCTCCATCTTTTTTATGATTGGCCTCCATAAACATGTTCTCGACATTTAGATACATGATGTAGATGCCTCTTTTTTCACCATTTTCCTCATAGACAAATATCATCCATCAAATGAGCAAACTTGGATGCTCGAAATAATCTTCACTCCTTTAGGTATTGGCCTCCATACAAATGTTTTCCTTACAGGGGTACATGATATTGATGCTTTGCATCCACAAGAAAAGCTTTTCCTTCAACCAATTTGCTTAGAATCAAAGTTCATCTGTCAAACGATAAAAACATGGATACTCATAATAATTTCCATTCTTTTATGAATGGAAGCGACCATCAACATGTTCTCCTCATAGGGATTCATGATATGGATGCTTTGCTTTAGCAAGAAGAGCTTTTCTTTCTGCCATTTTCCATATAATCAAAGATCTTTCATCAAATGAAAGAAAAATGGATACTCAAAATAATCTTCATTCTTTTTGTGATTGGCAACCATAAACTTGTTCTCCATGTTTGGATAAACTGTACTAACATTTGGTTTCATAAGAAAAGCTTTTCTTTTGACCATTTCCCTTCAAATCAGAGTTTATTCCTTGAATGATACAAAAATGGTTACTTGTTATGGTCTTCTCTTTTTTAACAATTGGCCTCTTCGGACATGTTCTAGACATTTGGATTCATCATATTGAATCTTTGTTTTTGCAAGAAAAGCTTTTGTTCACCATTTTCATTATAGTCAAAGATCATCCATCAAGTGAGACAAACATGGATGCTCGTAATAATCTCCACTCTTTTTGTGATTAGCCTCCATAAATATGTTCATCTCATTGGGGTACATGATATTGATGCTCTGTTTTCACAAAAAAAGTTTTTCTTTCAAGCAATTTGCATGGAATCAAAGTTCATCCATCAAACGAGAAAAATATGAATACTCGTAATAATCTTTATTCTTTTGTGAATGGCCACCATAAACATGTTCTCTACATCAGGATTCATGATATTGATGCTTTATGCTTGTAGGAAAAGCTTTTCTTCCCACCATTTTCCATATAAATAAAGATCATACCTTACATGAGAGAAACTTGGATACTCGAAATGATCTTAATTCCTTTTGTGATTGGGCTCCATAAACTTGTTCTCCACATTGGGATATGCCATTTTGACATTTGGTTTCACAAGTAAAGCTTTTCTTTTGACCATTTCCCTTCGAATCAAAGTTTGTCTTTTGAAAGAGACAAACATGGATACTCATTATAATCTCCATTTTTCTGATTGGCCTCCTTCGACATGTCCTAACATTTGGATACATGATATTGATCTTTTACTTTTGCAAGAAAAGCTTTTTTTTTCACCAATTTCTTTATAATCAAAGATCGTCTATCAAATGCGATAAACATTGATACCTATAATAATCTCCACTCTTTTTGTGATTAGCCTCTATGAACATGCTCTCCTCATTAGGTTGCATGATATTGATGCTTTGCTTTCACAAGAAAAGCTTTTCCTTCTGCCAATACACTTAGAATCAAAGTTAATCCATCAATCGAGACATATGGATACTCGTAATAATCTTTAAATTTTTTATGAATGGCCAACATAAACATGTCCTCCTCATCACGATTCATGATATTAATGCTTTGCATTCGTAAGAAAAGCTTTTATTTTCTTCATTTTCCATTTAATCAAAGATCATCCATCAAATAAGAGGAACAAGGATATTGGAGATGATCGTTATTCATTTTGCAATTGGCCACCATAAACTTGCTCTCCACATTAGGATACACCATATTAACATTTGGTTTCATAGAAAAGCTTTTCATTTGACCATTTCCCTTTGAATCAAAGTTCATTCCTTAAAGATAGTCATCTGTCAAGTGAAACAAGCATGGATGCTCTAATAATCTCCACTCTTTTTGTGATTGGCCTCCATAAACATGTTTTCCTTATAGGGGTACATGATATCAATGCTTTGCATCCATAAGAAAAGGCTTTCTTTCGACCAACTTGCTTAGAACCAAAGTTCATCCGTCAAACAACAGAATATGGATACTCATAATAATTATCATTCTTTTGTGAATGGCCATCATAAACATGTTCTCCTCATAGGGATTCATGATATGGATGTTTTGCTTTCATAAAAACGCTTTTTGTCCATAATTTTCCATATAATCAAAAATCCATCATCAAATAAGAGAAACATGGATACACAAATTGATCTTCATTCCTTTTGTCATTGGTAACCATAAACTTGTTCTCCACATTGGGATAAACCATTCTGACATTTGCTTTCACAAGAAAAGCTTTTCTTTGGACCATTTCCCTCTGAATTAGAGTTTATTCATTGAGCGAAACAAAAATGGCTACTTGTTATGGCCTCTATTTTTTTGTGATTGACCTCTTGGACATGTTCTAGACGTTTCAATACATGATGTAAAATCTTTGCTTGCACAAGAAAAGCTTTTTTTCATTGTTTTCCTTATAGTCAAGAATCATCCGTCAAATAAGAGAAATATGGATACTCATAATAATCTCCACTATTTTTTTGATTGGCCTCTATAAGCATATCCTCCTTATGGTGGTACATGATATTTATGCTTTGCATCCGTAAGAAAAGCTTTTCATTTAACCAATTTGCTTGGAATCAAAATTCATTTGTCAAATGACACAAATATGGATACTTGTAATAATCTCCATTCTTTTGCAAATAACCACCATAAAAATGCTCTTTTCATAGGGATTCATAATATTGATGCTTTTCCTTCACAAGAAAAGCTTTTGTTTCCATTATTTTCCATAAAATTAAAGATTATTCATCAAATGAGAGAAACATGGATACTCAAAATGATCTTCATTCCTTTTGTGATTGGCAACCATAAACTTGTTCTCCATATTAGGATAAACCATACTGACATTTGCATTCACAAGAAAAGCTTTTGTTTTGATCATTTCCCTTCGAATAAATATTCATTCCTTGAATAAGATAAAAATGGTTACTTGTTATTGTCTCCACTTTTTTTGTGATTGGCCTCAATGAACATGTTCTAAACGTTTGGATACATCATATTGAATCTTTGCTTTTGCAAGAAAAACTTTTTTTCACCATTTTCCTAATAGTTAAAGATCATTCATTAAATGAGACAAACATGGATGCTCAAAATAATCTCCACTCGTTTTGTGATTGGCCTCCATAAACATATTCTCCTCATGGTGGTACATGATATTGATGCTTTGCACCCATAAGCAAAGCTTTTCTTTTGACCAATTGATTAGAATCAAAGTCCATCTGTCAGGTAACATAAATATGGATATTCGTAATAATCTTCATTTTTTTACAAACAACCGCTATAAACATGTTCTCCTTGTAGGGATTCATGTTATAGATGCCTTGCGTTCATAAGAAAAGCTTTTCTTTCCACCATTTTCTATTTAATCAAAGATCATCCATCAAATGAGAGAAACATAGATACTTGAAATGATCTTCATTCCTTTTGTGATTGGCCACCATAAACCTATTCTTCGCATTGGGACACACCATATTGATATTTGGTTTCATAAGAAAAGCTTTTCCTGGCCATTTTTCTTTGAATCAAAGTTGATCTCTCGAATGAGACAAACATGGTTACTTGTTATAATCTCCACCATTTTGTAATTGGCTACACGGACATGTTCTCAACATTTTGATACATGATATTAATGCTTTGCTTTTGCAAGAAAAGTTTTTTTCTGCCATTTTCCCTATAATCAATGTTCTTTCATTAAATGAGACAAACATGGACATTCATAATAATCTCCACACTTTTGATGATTGGCATCTATAAACATCTTTTCCACATTGGGTTACATGATATTAATGCTTTACTTTAACAAGAAAAGCTTTTCTTTCGACCAATTTGCATAGAATCAAAGTTTATCCATTAATGAGACAAATCTGGATACTTGTAATAATTTTTATTCCTTTATGAATGACCATTTCCTTTCGAATCAAAGTTTATTTCTCAAAAGAGACAAACATGGAAACTCATTTTAATCTCCATCCTTTTTGTGATTGGCCTCCATGAACATGTTCTCGACATTGGGATACATGATATTGATGCTTTGATCTTCAACGAAAAGCTTTTTTTTCTGCCAATTTCGTTATAATCAAAGATCATCCATTACATGTGATAAATATTGATATCTGTAATAATATCCACTCTTTTTATTATTAGCCTCTATAAACATGATATTGATGATTTGCTTTCACAAGAAAAGCTTTTCTTTCTAATAATATGCTTAGAATTAAAGTTAGTCCATCAATCGAGACATATGGATACTCAAAATAGTCTCTATTCTTTTATGAATGGCCACCATAAACATGTTCTTCTTATTGTGATTCATGATATTAATGCTTTGCATTCGTAAGAAAAGGTTTTCTTTCCATGACTTTCCATTTAGTCAAAATCGTCTGTCAAATGAGAGAGACATGGATACTCGAAATAACCCTTATTCATTTTATGCTTGGACACCATAGACTTCATTTCCACATTGGGACACACTATATTAACATTGGTTTAACACGAAAAGCTTTTCATTTAACTATTTCCCTTTGAATCAAAGGTCATCCCTCGAAGATAAAAAAGGTTACTTGTTATGGTCTCCACCTTTTTTGTGATTACCCTCCATGGACATGTTCTCGACACTTGGATGCATGATATTGATGCTTTGCTTTTGCAGGAATAGCTTTTTTCCATTCCTTATAGTCAAAGATCATCCATCGTGTAAGATAAACAATGATGCTCATAATAATCTCCATTCTTTTTATGATTGGCCTTCTGGAAACATGTTCTCCTCACAAGGGCACATGATACTGATGCTTTGCATCCATAAGAAAAGCCTTTTTTTTGACCAATTTGCTTAGAATCAAAGTTCATCTATCAAACTAGACAAGTATGGATACTTGTAAATATCTTCATTCTTTTGTGAATGTCAACCATAAACATGTTCTCCTTATAAGGATTGATGATATTGATGATTCTCCTTCGTAAGAAAAGCTTTTCTTTCGGCCATTTTCCATACAATCAAAGATCATTCTTCAAATGAGAGAAACCTAGATACTGGAAATGATAGTTATTCCTTTTGTGATTGGCAACCATAAACTTGTTCTCCACATTAGGATAAACCATACTGATATTTGGTTTCACAAGAAAAGCTTTTCTTTTGACCATTTTCCTTTGAATCAAAATTCATTCCTTGAATAAGACAAAAATGGTTACATGTTATGGCCTCCACTTTTTTTATGATTGGCTTCCACAGACATGTTCTAAACGTTTGGAAACATGATATTAAATCTTTGCTTTTGCAAGAAAAGCTTTTTTTTCACCATTTTCCTTATAGTCAAAGATCGTCTGTTAAATGAGACAAACATGTATACTCATAATAATCACCACTCTTTTTGTGACTAGGCTCCATAAACAGGTTCTCCTCTTTAAGGTGCATGATATTTATGCTATACTTTCATAAAAAAAAAATTTCTTTCAACCAATTTACTTAGAATTAATGTTCATCAAAAGAGATAGGTATGGATACTCATAATAATCTCCATTCTTTTATGAGTGGCCACCATAAACATTTTCTCCTCAAAGGTATGCATGATATTGATGATTTGCCTTTGCAAGAAAAACTTTTTTCCACCATTTTCCATATAAGCAAACGTAATGAGAGGAATATGGATACTTGAAATCATCTTTATTCTTTTTGTGATTGGTCACCATAAACTTATTCTCCACTTTGGGATACATGATATTGAAAATTGGTTTCACCAAAAAAGCTTTTCTTTTGACCATTTCCCTTCAAATCAAAGTTCATTCCTCAAATGAGACAAAAATGATTACTTATTATAGACTCCACTTTTTTAGTGATTGGCCAATATAAACCTGTTCTCCGTATTGGGATGCACCATATTGACATTTAGTTTCGCAAGAAAAGCTTTTTCTTGACATTTTCCCTTCAAATCAAAGTTCATCCCTCGAATGAGATAAACATGGTTACTTGTTATAATCTCTATCTTTTTGTAATTGGCCTCCACGGGCATGTTCTCAACATTTGGATACATGATATTAATGCTTTGCTTTGGCAAGAAAAGTTTTTTTCCACTAATCTCCTTATAATCAAGGATCTTTGTCAAATAAGAGAAACATGGATACTTGTAATAATCTCCACTCTTTTTTTATTGACCTCTATAAACATCTTCTCCTCATTGGAGTACATGACATTGATGCTTTGCGTAAATAGGAAATGCTTTTCTTTTGACCAATTTGCTTACAACCATAGTTCATCTGTCGAATAAGATAAATATGGATACCTAGCATAACCTTTATTCTTTTTTCCCACTAGTTTCCTTATAATCAAAGATCATTCATCAAATGTGACAAACATTGATACTTGTAATAATCTCCACTCTTCCTATGACTAGCCTCCATAAACATGTTTTCCACTAATTTCCTTATAATCAAGGATCTTTCATCAAATAAGAGAAACATGGATACTTGTAATAATCTCTACTCTTTTTTTATTGGCCTCTATAAACATCTTCTCCTCATTAGAGTACACGACATTGATGCTTTGCTTAAACAAGAAATGCTTTTCTTTCGACCAATTTGCTTAGAATTAAAGTTTATCTATCAAATAAGACAAATATGGACACCTAGAATAACCTTCATTCTTTTGTGAATGACTATTTCCTTTGGAATCAAAGTTCATGTCTTAAAAGAGATAAACATGGATGCCTATTATAATCTCCATGTTTTTGTGATTGACCTCTATGGACATGTTCCTAACATTAGGATACATGATATTAATGCTTTGCTTTTGCAAGAAAAGCTTTTTTTCCACTAGTTTCCTTAAAATCAAAGATCATCCATCAAATGTGACAAACATTGATACTTGTAATAATCTCCACTCTTCCTGTGATTAGCCTCCATAAACATGTTTTCCACTAATTTCCTTATAATCAAGGATCTTTCATCAAATGAGAGAAACATGGATACTTGTAATAATCTCCACTTTTTTTATTGGCCTCTGTAAACATCTTCTCCTCATTAGAGTACATGACATTGATGCTTTGCTTAAACAAGAAATGCTTTTCTTTCGACCAATTTGCTTAGAATCAAAGTTCATCTGTCAAATAAGACAAATATGGATACCTAGAATAACCTTCATTCTTTTGTGAATGACTATTTCCCTTTGAATCAAAGTTCATGTCTTAAGAGAGATAAACATGGATACCCATTATAATATCCATGTTTTTGTAATTGACCTCTATGGACATGTTCCTGACATTAGGATACATGATATTAATGCTTTGCTTTTGCAAGAAAAGCTTTTTTTCCACTAGTTTCCTTATAATGAAAGATCATCCATCAAATGTGACAAACATTGGTACTTGTAATAATCTCCACTCTTTTTGTGATTGGCCTCCATAAACATGTTCTTCACATTAGGGTGCATGATATTGAGGCTTTACGTTCATAAGAAAAGCTTTTCTTTTAACAATATGCTTAGAATCAAAGTTAACCCATCAATCAAAACATATGGATACTCATAATAATCTTTGTTCTATTATGAATGGCCACCATAAACATGTTCTCCCCATCTTGATTTATGATATTAATGCTTTATGTTCGTAAGAAAAGCTTTTCTTTCCATGATTTTCCACTTAATCAAAGATCATCCGTCAAATAACAGAAACATGGATACCCAAAATGATCTTCATACCTTTTATGATTGGCCACCGTAAACTTGCTTTCCACATTGTGATGCACCATATTGACATTTGGTTTCACATGAAAAGCTTTTCATTTGATCGTTTCCCTTTGAATTGAAGTGTATCCCTCAAATGAGACCAAAAGGTTACTTGCTATGGTCTCCACCTTTTTTATGAGTGGTCTCCATAGACATGCTCTCGACATTTGGATACATGATATTGTTGCTTTGTTTTTGTAAGAAAAGCTTTTTTCCCATCATTTTCCTATAGTCAAAAATTGTCTGTCAAATGAAACAAACATGGATGCTCATAATAATCTCCACCCACTTTGTGATTAGCCTCTATAAACATGTTCTCCTTATAGGGGTACATGATATTGATGTTTTGTATCCATAAGAAAAGCTTTTCTTTCGACCAATTCACTTAGAATCAAAGTTCATCCATCAAACATCATAAATATGGATACTCATAATAATCTTCATTCCTTTGTGAATGGCCACCGTAAACATGTCCTCCTCATAGGGATTCATGATATTCATGGTTTACCTTCACAAGAAAAGCTTTTCTTTCCACCATTTTCCATATAATCAAAGATCTTTTGTCAAATGAGAAAAACATGGATGTTTAAAGTGACTTCATTCCTTTCATGATTGGCAACCATATACGTTGGGATAAACCAGATTGACATTTGGTTTCACCAGAAAAGCTTTTCTTTTGAACTTTCCCTTCGAAACAAAGTTCATTCCTCAAATGAGACAAAAATGGTTACTTATTATGGTCTCCACTATTTTTGTGATTGGCCTCCATGGTCATGTTCTAGACATTTGGATATATGATATTGAATCTTTGCTTTTGTAAGAAAAGGCTTTTTCTCACCATTATCTTTATAGTCAAAGATTGTTCATCAAATGTGACAAACATTGATACTCATAATAATCTCTACTTTTTTGGTTATTGGCCTCCATAAACAAGTTCCCCTCATTAGGGTACATGATATAGATTCTTTGCTTTTGCAGGAAAAGCTTTTCTTTTGACCAATTCACTTAGAATCAAAGTTCATCAATCAAACGAGATAAATATAGATACTCATAATAATCTTTATTCTTTTGTGAATGGCCCCTATAAACATGTTCTTCTCATCAAGATTCATCATATTGATGCATTGCATTAGCAAGAAAAGCTTTTTTTCCACCATTTCGATGTAAATAAAAATCGTCTGCCATATGAGAGAAGCATGGATACTCAAAATGATCTTTATTCTTATTGTGATTGGCCACCATAAACTTGTTCTCCACATTGGGATATGCCATTTTTAAATTTGGTTTTAGAAGAAAAGTTTTTTTGTTAACCATTTCCTTTCGAATAAAAGTTACATCACTAAATCAGACAAAAAAAGTTACTCGTTATGATCTCCACTTTTTTTTGCAATTAGTCTCCACAGACATGTTCTTGACATTTAGGTACATGATATTGATGCTTTGTTTTTGCAAGAAAAACTTTTTTCCCCCATTTTCCTTATAGTCAAAGATCATCCATCAAATAGGATAGACATGGATGCTCGTAATAATCTCTGCTCTTTTTTTATTGGCCCCCATAATCATGTTTTTCTTATAGTGGTACATGATATTGATGATTTGCACCCACAAGAAAAGCTTTCTTTTGACTAATTTAATTAAAATTAAATTCATTTATGAAATGAGACAAATACAAATACTCATAATAATTTGCATTCCTTTGTAAATGGCCACCATAAATATGTTCTCCCCATCACGATTCCTGATACTGATGCTTTATGTTCATAAGAAAAGTTTTTTTTTCCATGATTTTCCATTTAATCAAAGATAGTTTGTCAAATGAGAGAAACAAGGATACTCAAAATAATCTTTATTCATTTTGTGATTAGCCACCATAAACTTGCTCTCCACATTAGGATACACCATATTGACATTTCGTTTCATGCGAAAAACCTTTCGTTTGACCATTTCCCTTTAAATCAAAGTTCATCCATTGAATGAGACAAAAAGGTATACTTGTTATCGCCTCTACCTTTTTTGTGATTGGCCTTAACGGGCATGTTCTCAACATTTGGATACATGATATTGACGCTTTGCTTTTGCAAAAAAAGCTTTTTTCCATCATTTTCCTTATAGTTAATGATCATTCGTCAAATGAGACAAATATGGATGCTCATAATAACCTCAAATTTTTTTGTGATTGGCCTCTATAAACATGTTCTCCTTCTAGGGGTGCATGATATTGGTGCTTTGCATCCATAAAAAAAGCTTTTCTTCTGACCAATTTGCTTAGAATCAAAGTTTATTCGTCAAACAACATAAACACAGATACCCATAATAATTTCCTTGCTTTTGTTAATGGCCACCATAAACATGTTCTCCTTGTAAGGATTCATGATATTGATGCTTTGCCTTCGTAAGAAAAGCTTTTTTTTCCACCATTTTCCATATAATTAAAGATCATTAGTCAAATAAGAGAAACCTGGATGCTCGAAATGATCATCATTCCTTTCGTGATTGGCAACTATAAACTTTTTCTGCTTTAGGATAATTAATACTGACATTTGGTTGTACAAGAAAAGCTTTTCGTTTGACTATTTCCCTTCGAATCAAAGTTCATTCCTCGAATAAGAAAAAAATGGTTACTTGTTATGGTCTTTACTTTTTCTATGATTGGCCTCCACAGATGTGTTTTAGACGTTTAGATATATGATATTGAATTTTTGCTTTTGCAAGAAAAACTTTTTTTTAGCATTTTCCTTGTAGTCAAAGATTGTTCATCGAATAAGACAAACATGGATACTCATAATAATCTCTACTCTTTTTGTAATTGGCCTCCATAAACATGTTCCCTTAATTAGGATACATGATATGTTTGCTTTGCTTTTGAAATAAAAGCTTTTCTTTTAACCAATTCGCTTAGAATTAAAGTTCATCCATCCAACAAGATAAATATAGATACTTGTAACATCATTCTTTCATGAATGGCTACCGTAAACATGTTCTCCTCATCAGGATTCATGATATTAATGCTTTGCATTCGCAAGGAAAGCCTTTTTTTTCCTTTATTTTCCATATAAATAAAGATCATCCGTCACATAAGAAAAACATGGGTACTCAAAATGATCTTTATTCCTTTTGTGATTAGTCACCTTAAACTTGTTCCCCATATTAGGTTATGCCATTTTGATACTTGGTTTCACAGGAAAAGTTTTTTTTAACCATTTCCCTTCAAATGAAAGTTCATGTCTCGAAAGAGACAAACATGGATATTTGTTATAATATCCACTTTTTGGTGATTGGCCTCCCTAAACATGTTCCCAACATTGGGATACATGATATTGATGCTTTGTTTTTGTAAGAAAAGCTTTTTTTCCCAAGTTTCCTTATAATCAAAGATTAACCATCAAGTGCGACAAACATTGATACCCGTAATAATCTCCACTCTTTTTGTGATTGGCCTCCATAAACATGTTCTCCTCATTGGGGTGCATGATATTGATGCTTTGCTTTCGCAAGAAAAGCTTTTCATTCTACCAATACGCTTAGAATCAAAGTTAATCTGTCAATCAACACATATGGATACTTGAAATAATCTCCATTCTTTTATGAATGGCCACCATAAACATATTTTTCTCATCGCGATTCATGATATTGATGCTTTGTGTTTGTAAGAAAAGCTTTTCTTCCCACGATTTTCTAGTTAATCAAAGATCGTCCATCAAATGAGAGAAACATGGATACTCAAAATGATTTTTATTCATTTTGTGATTGGCTACCATAAGCTTGCTATCCACTTCGGTATACAACACATTGACATTTGGTTTCACATGAAAAGCTTTTCGTTTGACCATGTCCCTTTGAATCAAAGTTCATCCCTCGAATAAGTAAAAAAGGTTACCTGTTATGGTCTCCACCTATTTTGTGATTTGCCTCCACAGACATGTTCCTAACATTTGGATACAGGACATTGGTGCTTTGCTTTTGCAAGAAAATCTTTTTTTCACCATTTTCCTTATAGTCAAAGATCATTCATCAAAAGAGACAAACATGGATGCTCGTAATAATCTCCACTCCTTTTACGATTGGCCTCCACTAACATGTTCTCCTCATAAGGGCACATGATATTGATGCTTTGCATCTACAAGAAAAGCTTTTCTTTCGATTAATTCACCTATAATCAAAGTTCATCCATCAAATGACACAAAATGGACACTCATAATATTCTTCATTCTTTTTTGAATGGCCACCATAGACATGTTCTCCTCATAAGGATTCATGTTATTGATGCTTATCCTTCATAAGAAAAGCTTTTATTTCCACCAGTTTTCATATAATTAAAGATCGTTCGTCAAATGAGAGAAACCTGGATACTCGAAATAATCTTGATTCCTTTCTTGATTGGCAACCATGAACTTGTTTTGCACATTGGGATAAATAATACAGACATTTGGTTTCACAATAAAAGCATTTCTTTTTACCATTTTCCTTTGAATCAAAGTTTATTCCTCGAATAAGACAAAAATGGTTACTTGTTATGGTCTCCACTTTTTTTGATTGGCCTCCACGGACATGTTCTAGACGTTTGGTTACATGATAATGAATCTTTAATTTTGCAAGAAAAGCTTTCTTTTTCACCATTTTCCTTATAGTAAAAAAATCATTCGTAAAATGAGATAAACATGGATACTTGTAATAATCCCTACTTTTTTGTGATTAGCCTATATAAACATGTTTCCCTCATTGGGATACATGATATAGATGCTTTGCTTTTGCTAGAAAAGATCTATTTTAACCAATTCGCTTAGAATCAAAGTTAATATGTCAACCGAGGTAATATGGATGCTCATAATAATCTCCACTCTTTTGTGAATGGCCACCACAAACAAGTTCTCCTTCTAAGGGTTCATGGTACTGATACTTTGTCTTCACAAGAAAAGCTTTTCCTTCCACTATTTTCCATATAATCAAAGATTGTCTGTCAAATGAGAGAAACATGGATACTCCATATGATCATCATTCTTTCTATGATTGGCCAACATAAACTTGTTCTCCATATTGGGATATGCCATTTTGACATTTGGTTTCACAAGAAAAGTTTTTCTTTTGACCATTTCCCTTCGAATCAATGTTCATGTCTCGAAAAAGACAAATATGGATACTCGTTATAATCTCCACTTTTTTATGATTGGCCTCCACGGACATGTTCCCGACATTGGGATACCTGATATTGATGCTTTGCTTTTGCAAGAAAAACTTTTTTCCCAAAGTTTCCTTATAATCAAAGATCATACATCAAACGTTACAAACATTGATACTTGTAATAATCTCCACACTTTTTATGATTGGCCTCCATAAACATGTTTTCCTCATTGGGAGGCTTGATATTAATGCTTTGCTTTCACAGGAATAACTTTTCTTTCTAACAATAAGCTTAGAATCAAAGTTAATCCATTAATCAAGGCATATGGATACTGATAATAATCTCCATTTTTTATGAATGGCCACCATAAACATGTTCTTGTCATCGTGATTCATGATATTAATGGTTTGCATTTGTAAGAAAACCTTTTTTTCCATAATTTTTCATTTAATTAGAGATCATTTGTCAAATGAAAGAAACATGGTTACCCAAAATAATCTTTATTCATTTCATGGTTGGCCACCATAAACTTGCTATCTACGTCAGTATACACCATATTGACATTTGGTTTCACACGAAAAGCTTTTCAGTTGACTATTTCCCTTTGAATCAAAGTTTATCCCTTAAATAAGACAAAAAAGGTTACTTGTTATGGTCTCCACCTTTTTCGTGATTGGCCTTCACAGAGATGTTCTTAACATTTGGATGCATGATATTGATGCTTTGTTTTTGCAAGAAAAGCCTTTTTTCCACTATTTTCCTTATATTGTCCAGGCTAATTTTTAGCAACGTAGAGCTCAGACATGAGAAGAGGCAATGTCGCCTAGCAAAAATGTATTTTAAGGAGGTTAAGAAGGCTTAGGGATCATATCAAAGGTAAATGCAAAGATGTGGCATGAAACGACATAGTTCAAGGTGTCTAGGGACAAAAGATATGAGAAAATTCACAATTTTACTTGACTGTATCGATACATGGTTCTCACAAATCGATACAATGCTCCAATGATCCAAAAATTTGAAATGTCCCCATTTGTATCGATACAAAATGTAGATGTATTGATACATGAGCCTCTATATCGATATAGGACCTCATGTATCGATACTAGGCCATGCCAAGACTAAAAATGCATTCTGTAATGAAATCTATCAATACATATCAACATGTATGATACAATGGTTCATAGTATCGATAAAAAGGTTCGTAGTATCAATACGATCATCATTATATCGATACAATGTTCACTGCATCAATACCATCACGGTTTTTGGACCCAATGTATCGATACATTATGCAATGTATTGATACATGCAGGTCATTTTCACAGTCTAGGCATTTTTTTACCAATCCACCATTGATCCAAACTTAATTTTAACTCACTTCTTTGCATCAGGAAAGATTAAAACACATACCAAATTAGGAATTTTGAATTTTTAATTAATTGTAACATTTTTTTGAAGTCTAAATTGAATAAAAAAAGGTCAATATCATATGATCACCCTACTCCCTAGCTTGTTAACCAATATCACCATCAGCCATCCTATTTACTGAAAAATCATTTCAACATTTAAATAAGCCACCCTATGCCCATCACATTGGTAGCAAGTCGCTACCTACAACCATCCTATAGCCACCATGTTAACATCACCTTGGCCTCCTTGAGAAATGGCCAAAAACACCTTTCATTTGGCTTTAAAAAGCTAATATAAAGGGACCACTTTTTTCTTAGCTGAAAAAGGTTAGATTCCAACTTATTTTTACTTCTAAAACACATTCAAACATAAAAAGAAAAACCAAATCCCATAGCTCTTTACCCAGCACCTAAAAACAGCCTTAAAACATTTCATTTCAACCACTACACATTTTGAAAATCACCCTTATCCATACCATAACCAAAACCTCATTGTTTCTCTCTTTTTCTTGCTTATTAACAATAAGGAAGAAAGGGAAATGCAAGCCATCTCTACTGCTCCCACTATTTGGCTGAAAAGTGAAGTTTTGTTGGCATAACCTTTTACTTTTCACTTTCATTTTCTATTTTTAGCATCTTCATCATTTTAGTCAGCTCTCCATGTTTCCATCACCCTTTTAGGATTATCATGCATTATTGTGGCTTTTGGTTATGGTAGTTTAAGATTTGGATGCCTTAATGCCCTTTGGCATGGAAAATGCCTCATTTCATCTTATTATTTTGATATCTCTTGCTTATGCATTTTATGCCATATCTATGCATCTTGTTATACATAATCCATGTATGAATCATTAGCCTAGTATATTTTAAGCACATTTACACATTAGCTTGCATGAATCATTATCATTTTCAGCATCCATGATATTTTCTTGTCACAATGCATAACACTTTCTTTGTCTAAACCTTTGGTAATGTTAGCATCCCCATTCATGTTATATGCCATCCCCTTGTATGTTTATTGTCTTCTCCTCATCAAAATGAATGTTTAATGGCTGTTAAAAACTAATTTTTGAAAACCACCCTAAGCCAAGCATGTTAACCTTAACCATTGAGGACTAGCATGAACTTAGCATTTTCCTTTAAGTTAGAAAAATCATAGGGAAAATTAACTTTTCCAGATCTGGAATCTTGATTCTATGAGTTTAAAACTTCTGATTTATCAACAAAAATGGCTTTACACTTATTCCTGAAATGCTCGTACTATGTTTTTGGGTTGAAACCTTAAGTGGTATGATCAATGGGTTGTTTCATTGCCCTAAACTACTCCAAGGCTATGCAAATGAGTTCATGACGCTCATACCTCTCTTTCCCTTGAGTCTTTGATATTCGAACATCAATGACTCGAGCTTGGACCTGTAAACAAAAAAGAGAGATATCCCCTGCTTTGCTTTGTCCACTACTAGTAGCACGACTATTGAAAATTGAAAAATTATTTTAAAAACTCAAATGATTTTTCATGAATTTTTTAATATTTTTCTCTCAAAGCATGTCAAATTATCTTTAAAAGGGTGTCTTATTCACCGCTGGATCATTCTAGATGAGAAAGTTATGATTTTTCAAGCCTAAACTATTTGAAACCTCTAGAATCCAAACATGCATTTTGGTTGGGCCGTTTAGGCCCATTAAATGATTTTTCCAAATTTTTTAAACATTTTTCCTTAAAGCTCATGAAATTCCCTTCTCAGAAAGATATTGCTCACAATTTTTTGACACAAATGAGTCTGGAGTGATTTTTCAAATTTTGACATACCTTGTCCTTCATATGCTCTGCCAGCAGCACAATCAATTCAAATTTAAAAATTTATTCCTTCAAAAAGTAAATTCTTAGGACACTGGGAATATTTTTAGATCGACCCTCATCGAGTTAGCTTTCTAGCGGTATCTTGTCCACCCTCTAAATCCTTCAAATCAATTTAGAATAAATTTAGGAAATAGAATAGCGCGATGTCGTCCCCTATTTTCGGTCATGGTCAAAATTAAGTTATTTTCTCAAATTTCATCTCGAAACATTTGAATGTCTCCGTATCACCCTGATCAGACTTAAGAATATGCTTTGACCTCCTATAAGCTCGTATCAAGGCACAAACACATTTTACACCTTTACCATCCTCATTTACAATAATTTCTTTTGCTAAAAGTCATCAAAATGCTTACTCATTTCCAAAATCATAAAGTTCTGTCAATTTAAGTCTTTCCACTCAACTTCTCTAAAGAGTGTCAGATGTGTCACTTTTAAGGATACTCCAACCTCGATCTTCCAAGGGGATACTCCAACCTTACTTTTCAAAATTATTAAGATTTAAAAATCTTTCTTTGTCAAAATGATTTTTCATCTACAAGGATACTCTAACCCTGATTTTTTGAAAAGATACTCTAACCTTATTTTTCAAAATTGTCAAACCTTTTTAAAAAAATCCTCTATCAATATGATTTATCATCCATAGGGATATTGCACCCCATCTTTCTGAAGGGATACTCCAACCTTATCTTTTAACCATAATTAAATTTTTTTTCTTCTCAGACTTCCATGAATATGTTAAACAAACCTCGTTTAATCAAGGATCCTAGATGCATCTCGAAAATTGTTTATTCAATTATTCCTAGATAATAAATGCCAATTGTGAGATAAATTCCAATAGTCCATTCCTTTTCTTTATCATTACATCGAATGATCCATGTTATGTTGCTTCATTTATTGTCTTACTAACATGATTTCTTTGTGATGATTATATGCATTCAAATTTTCAAAAAACATTTCAAATAAAATTAAAGGTAATATTCCGTGTGGGTATCCCTCTGGTGCCCAAAGTGGAACATTCCATTTTCAAAGTAAAATCTAGAGGTCATTTTATTGAAAATCTCTATATTCCCCATCTTTTCGAGGGATATATGAGATTAAATCTTTTTTATGAAAACCTGGATTTGTATTTCTATAAGATTCATGCGTTATAAGAGGGTTATATAAAAATATTGACAAGTTAAGATCAAAAGAATCAAAACCGAGATAAGAAATAGCTAGTAAGGTACCAATCTCGAGCATCGCAATAAGGTTCGTACCTCATCGCATGTAACCAACTTTCGAACCCAAACGGTGAATCTTTGCATTACGTAGGCCATGGGATCGATGTTTTGAGTTTTGTAACATAAAACATAGGTTTCAATAGGCATCCGATCATGCCTAGCCTAAAATGATTGGTGGCGACTCTAGGCGTTGGCCATTTTGTGATGGTCATCCGAGACCAATAAAATGAGTGATGCATCTTATGGTCCCCCTCACTGTATCATAAGTCAAGAATCCATACATTCTCATTTTCATCACATCGCGAAAGAAAAGTCTCATTTTGATCTTCAGTTATTATTTAACTGTGACCTTTTTTGTTTTGTCAACTAATCTTTTGTTTGACATGATTGTCAGGATTGCCTTATTTTTGAATAATCATTAGTTTGGTAAAAATGGTAATATGAACGTAAACGAATAGGTTTGATCATT
>JBBYHO010502007.1:3531-17391 GCA_038382025.1 Adansonia gregorii
AATTAATCAAATTTAGATTACTTTAAATTTGATCATTTTATATTTAGATTAATAGATTTCAGATTAATTAAGTTTAATATATAGTTTTATCAGGTCTGATTATTTTTAGTTGGATTATTTTAAATTAATTATTTGAGTTAATTCGAATTCAAATTATTTTAAGCTTAAATTTGATCGATTTTGTTGATTTTTTTTGGTTAAATTAAATTGAATCAGGTTTAGATTCAATGAATAGTTCTAATCATTTTAAAATCAAAATGATATTATTTTTTGGGGGGTTAAATACAAAATTGGTACATATAATTTATCCAATTCTTAATTTGGTATTTAAAGATTTTTTGTTATCAAATTGGTACCTAAAGTTTCATTATGGCAAGCATTTTGAAACCCTATACTATTATTTTTGATCAATCACCGATGTAGTCAACAATTAATGACACATTAAAACGTAATAAAAATGCTACATCATAATTATCATATCATTATTAAAAATTTAAAAAAATAAAAAATAATGAAATTTTATACAGACGTGGCAAATGATTTACATGGTATTTTGTTGCATGTCAATGTTTTATTAATTGATTGATTGTCACATCAATATTTAACTAACAATAATTGTGTTACATACCAATATACTTGACAGAATAAAACTTTAAGTATCAATTTGATAAAAAAAATTTTAATATCAAAATGAGAATTAAATAAAAATACAATAACCAAATAAATATTTAATTTTTTTGTCACTTTCAATTCCAATCTTGGAATTTCCTTGCAACTAACAGTAGGCAAATGCTAAGACCAAAAATGAAAACATTTTTATAATTATTATAATAATTTTTTAAAAAATTTCATGAATGCTATTGATTAAACTTTAAAAAAATCCAAAAAAGGAAGTGAAAAAACATTTACAAGTATCAATAGACACCCGTCGAATGAACCCTTAGATGCTATTAAATACGAATATAGATTCAATTGCATACGATATTACATTCATTGCACTATATATTTAAATAAATTTATAATTGATGTATTAATAGAAATATATTTATATATTATCATTTAATTAAATGATAATTTTTTAAAATAAATATAGTAATTTTATTTTTAATTAAGTGATATTTTATTTATTAATATTATATAAATTTATATAATATTAATGCATTAAATATAAATCATATTTAAATTATAGTATTTGCCTTCTTATATACGAGCAAAGCACCCAAATAGAGTGTGCTAAATATTTCCCTGTACGCAAGGAATATATAATAAAATGCTTTGAATTTGAGATTTAATTTAATCATTTCATACAATTATTTTTAAAATATAATATTTAATAAATTTGGATTCTATTTTTTTCCTCAAATTATGATTTTTTTTTATTTTTTTAACAATAAACATTCTTCATGTATTGATATGGTTATCTACATAATTAAATATATATATATATGATATAGTATACCTAATGTTAGATAAATTTCTAAGTTGCCAACTGAGTATTAATTCAAAGTTAAGAATTTAAAAAAAAAATTCAAAACATAATGTCCTCTTGAAATAAGTCGATTTAAATAATAATTTAGAGATTAGGCATAGATTAAAAAAATTAAGTTTTTGTATGAAGAAATGGTTCATGGGTTTTGATTGTTGTTATAGACGTTGGTGTTGCTTAATCCATATTATTCATTCCCCATGCCCCCACTATTAATAACGATCATGGAACTCAATCCAAAAGATTAGAAAGAAATCGAAATAAACGAACAAATAAATGTTTTTGGATATATATATATATATATATATATATATTGTTTTGGAAAATAATCTTTCTTTTTCAATCAAAACAGAAGGTTCAAAATCCAGTCAAAATTGCTCAGAACATTACGCATAGCTTTCAAGAGTTAAGGCATCATAATATAAGTTACACCTATCAACTCCAATTCAAACATGAAAATTTTAATTAATTTATTTGAATTTAAATTTGATCCAATCTAATTTGATAAAAAAAACTAACAACGTGAAGTTAACAATTGAAATTCGAAAATAAACTGAACTTAAAATGAATCTAATCTAGAATAATCTAAATTCTAAATAAATAGAATCCGAAATGACTTAAATCCAAAATGATCAAATTCGATAAATTTGAGTGTTAAACCTAATTGACCTAAATTTAATTAACCCGAGTGTTAAATTCAATTAATCTAAACATGAAATGACCCAAATGTAAAATAACTAGAACCTAATCAATTGAGTATTAAACCTGATTCATGCAAATCCGAAAATAATCCAAAACCAAAATATCCAAAATCAAAGTGATCTAATCTCAAAAATTTTAAAACTTGAAATGACTCAAACTAAATTAATCTGATTGACAAATTTAACATAAGCAGTAAGTACTAACCTTCTGCTTATCTTCTTTCTTCATTTATTACATTTTATCATATTCTTTATCGATATAATCACTATATTTTATTTCAAATTTATATATTTTTATATATTATAAATTTATTTAAAATATTATATATTCATATAAATTTATTTTAATAAATTAATAATTTAGATTATATTTTAATTTGTATTATATATCAATATTATATCTTGAGTTTTTTTTTTCATATATATTAAGTATATTTTCCTTATGTTATCAAACCTCACATTTCACGTGAAATTAGAAAGAGAGAGAGAAGAGAGGTGACTTTTTCTAGCATAAAATCTGAAGAAAACTACTGCTGTGAAAATTCCTGGACTGTTCAAAAATCAGTGGCACTGAGCTTGGAGCATTAGACTTGGATCTATCGTTCATGATTTATGCTCATGGGCGTGACTGCATATATTCCAAGCCGTACTCGTGTTTAAAGTTTAGATTATAATTTAAAATTTTATATTATTAAATTTAAATAATTTTTTATTATTAAATGATAATTTAAATCGAATCGAATCAAATTAAGTAAAATTTTTTTAAAGTCTGCCTTATGGATGGATCTAATAAATGGCACAAGCAATGTAAGAAACAAGACCTAATCCATATATGCGCCGTTCTTATGTTGGCCATTTAACATACTATTAGTAAATCAAATTCATTACGAGACTTAAATAATTTTTTTATTTGGATTGACTAAATTATTATTTAAATAATTTAAATTTTTTATTTAAATTTAATTAAAAATTTTAATATCTAAAAAATTTTAATTTTTATTATTATTTTATATAATAATTAAAACTTTCGTATCAATTCAGACCTGATTCAACTGGGATGTAAATAAAAAATTTAAAAAATTTTTTATTGTAACCTGACTCGGCCGTGAACTCGATAACATCGATCAAGCATTTAGAGCTGTAGGTCTTTGTTTTATTGGTTAGGGTTTAGCATCTAGACTTGAAGAGAAAGGTACATGACTAGGCAACTACACCGGCTGGGGCAGAAGTGGGGGCCTGTATGCTGGGTGACATTCTCCGATGCAAAGGCACCAATTTAAGGCTGCCTAGTAATTAGCGAAGTCTTTAGTTACTTGCTCGTATGGCAACTTTAACTGTCTGGCTGGCCTAGGGTTTTGTAAAGGGAAACAATTTAGTGGCGTCGAAGGCAATGGTGGTTGACGCACTCCGATACTTAGTGAGTGGAGGAGGTAAGAGAAGAAAAAAACAAAACAAAACAAAACAAAAAGAGTAGGTTAGCCCCAAAGAAAGCTATTTATATCTGTTGGACGATTTGAAAATGAAAAATATTTCTTTTTAATTAAGAGTTGATAGTATGTGGTACGACTGATCTTATTTTAGTTATTAAAATTTTACGTGATTTTTAATTTATCAAGCAACATGATTTCTTAGGAATTAGAAGTCTATCATATGTCATTTTTAAGGATGACTTACTCATTGGCCTTCAAGAAGTTGAGCCCCAAGTTTTGACTAGGCTTGGGCTATTTGACTCATAGGCTTTTAGGTCCAAACAATCATTTTATTGACGATATTGTAAGATTAGTGTCTCTCTTGATTCTAAAGGATTCAAAAAGGTCAAGTGGATTCTTAAAATAGCTTTGTGGCTTTGATGCTCTTTACTCTTCCTCGTATCCTTTTAGTTGCATGTTGCATTTTATTTTTATTTTATGTTGTTTTAATTTTTTTTATTATCTAAAATATATTAATATTTAGCACTAGTATCTTATGCATATATTCAGATATAAGTGTTAGGAAAAATCCTTCATATTCATAAAAAGCGTAAAAAAATTAATTATACCCACGTCAGGCATAGATATATAGTCGAAATTATCTTTAATCTAAGTCATATAAATTGTCTTGAATACAATTTGTCTAACGTAAAAGGTAGAAATATGCCAACTGTTTTTATTTGGTTATGGTGTTCGAGCCCTAGCCAATTGTTTATTTTTTGAATTATTTGCAAGACAGGGTTTTGTTGAGGAGTCTACCATGTACTTGGGATCTAAAATGGCTTTTATTGAACAATCTTTTTTATTTTGGATAGTGGTGTAAATAGGCCAACTGAGCTGAATACGTACAATTGCTTGCTTGAGCTTAACACATTTTAGACTTTAGATGGTCAAAACAAAACTCACTAGGTTTTATATTGTGGTTGAACTCCATTTGCCTACGTTACTAGAGTTCAAGGATGATTACATTCTCTGAAGTTTCAAGTCCCAAGCCTCCATCTCCATGAAGTAGTTTTCACTTTAACCAATAACTGAAATTGTTGGCATCTCTCTAGTGTACATGTTTTCTGGTAAAAATCCGACACTCCTGAAAAGCTTTACGGCTTAGAATTTCATTCGATTCACTTTACATTCTTTTTCGTACTCTTTTTCAGTGAGTCGTTCATCCATTGTCGTCCAGCGGTTAGGATGTCTGGCTTTCACCCAGGAGACCCGGGTTCGATTCCCGGCAATGGAATCTTGTGTTTTTGTTTTATTTTGTAAATATATGTATATAATTTGGGTAACAATTCTTCCGATTAACAATCATTGATGCCGGTTACGAAATAATACAAAAAAATCTGATTAGTATTCAGAAATATATTTTCATTTTCTTTACCCAAAAAAACTATATATATTCTCATTTTCAAAATCTTCCTTAACTTTAAAATGAATATATATATATTGGTTTTTATTTTCTTTCTTTTCATCATAAAATTGAAGAACACTTTAATTAATTAATTGAGAATTTTTTCTCGTTTCATCCAACACTTCAACACTTTAATTAATTAATTAATTGAGTTGATAATCCTGATTTTAAGGCAAAATTAGGATTGGGCTCATTCATTATGTGAGTGATTAATTAATTAAAAAATTAATAGATAAACAGGTAAAAAAATAGGTAATTATTTTTAAAAATAAAATGAGTGAGTAGTTTTTTACTTCGATTGACGAAAAAAATATGTGAAAAAATATTTAAAAATTATTTTAAATTTGAATGGGAGTTCTTAAATTTGAGTAGTTTTTTTTTTTTTTTGAAAAATAGGTAGTTCATTTAAGAAGAAAGGGGTAATTTTTTAAATTTAAATAGTTTTTTTTAAAATATAAAAGCATGTAAATGTCCTTAATGTTATTATTATAGTTAGGTTTTTTAAATAACTGTTTTGATTGAGCTGATCTCTGATGAATTGTGATAAATTGTGACACAAACTTAATTAGGAGCTTTAATATTAGTGTGTGTATATATATATATATATATACACGCTTAGCCAAAAAAAAGATGTTATTTTGACTCTTTATTTTATTAAAGTATTGATTTTATAACATTTGAGCTGAAATTTAACTATAAAGTATGACCTTCTAAATAAAAATAAAAACATAAAAAAAATTTTGAATATATCTTTATCATTTATATATTTATATCCGACAATAATTTTGAATTTAAATAATATATATATATATACTTGTGAGATTAATAGTAATAATAATTACTCTTAAGTTCTAAACATAAGTTAAGTGCTAAACCACCATTAATTATTTTTATGTTTCATGATTGGATAATGAAGAATGTTCCACTCGATGGCAAATCATAAGGAATCCTGCAATGCTATAAATCATTTTTAAAAAGGGGAAAAAATTTATCCATCCAAAGTTTCAATAAATTAAACAATTTGCTTAGTATTTTTCGCTCCAAACATAGAATACTTATATAATTGACTTTAATTAATTCGTGTAATTATTTATCAATAAATTTAGAGTCAAAATTCTAACATATGCAATATTTTTTTATTTAGAATAAGATCTCTTTTGTATTAAAAAAATTCATGATTTAATTCAATTGATTTATATAAATATCTTTAAAATGTGATTTTGGTTAGGTTTAACATTGTAATTTAGATATTTCCAACATTTTTTCTATTTTCAAAACGTGACTTTTATTTTTAGAAAAACAGGCCAGCATTGACTGCCCAAGCATGTGTAATTTGCAAGCTTCCAATATTGTCAAATCCATTAGAAGCTAATAATTTTGATTAGGTTACGGCATTGGAAAGAGAGGATATTCCAACCCTAAATATTAAGCAAAACTGGTCCACTTTGCAAACAGTTGAATAAAAATCCAAGGAATCAATAATGCAACTGTAAGTCAACATTTGTGGACATCACTTTCGCCTCGTAAACAAAGCACTCTCAATTCTCAAGCACACGAGTCTTCGTTCCCCTGCTCGACCTTCTTAGGCCCCCATCATAAAGGAGAAAGATATATTTTTTAAATATAAACAAGGCCGTAGCTCGAGAAAACAAAAGAATCATAAATATCAAAATTCAAATGTTAAATTTATTTAATATTATTTTTTACAAATAATTACATAAATTAATTAAAATTAAATTTCGAAAAAAAAAAAGATTTTTCTCTTCCCTCCAACTATGGTTTTGTGACTTGCCTCTTTTTCTTTTCACAATAATAAATAGTATTATTACTCAAGTATAACGTTTCTACACAATCCAAGCTAAATAGTAGTGTAAAAAAATATCAAATCGAATTGACCAACAATAATATTAAATTAACTCTAAATCTAAATTCTAAGAACGCTGCTATTACCAAGGAATTCCCATATAAAATTAAGATTACGAAGGTCCTTCCTAATTGAGCTTATGGATTATTGAAAGCTGTTTATTAGATAATCGCCATTCATTTTATCAAGCTTACCGTTTCTCCTTTATATATATATATATATATATATATAAAATCTGATACATCAACAGTGAATTTGAAATTTAAAAAAGAAACAAAACTATGACATGTTCTTATTCTATATTTCAAAAGATAAATAAATAAATAAATAAATAAATGAAACATAAAACAACTTTTAACCTCACTTGTAGAGTTAACAAACTCCACAATCGATGTACCCAAATAATTATCATGTTTCACATAATGCATCCACATGAACATTTACTTAGAAGAGAAACATGTAATAGTGGCAAGAGGAAAACTTAAACAAAACCCCCATTGATAACCGGCTTTAACATTATCTTTGCACAGCTTTAACCTTTATATAAGATGTAAACTGTACTTCTAGAATATGCTTAAAAAGAACTAGTTGCTGCAAATAATTGACCTTAAGACTCGAATTCTCTGCTGCTATGCCGAAACTGTGCTCAACTGATAAACGAAACACAAAACTAAACCTTCCAGATGTATCAAATAGCAACTGGGAACACTTTATCTCATGTACTTTAGATATAGCTCATAGCTGCATAATAACAACAAAATACATATTTATATATCATCTTTAGCTATGTTGTTTCAGATTTCATTTTTCTTAAAATATTGTGTCCAATGCATATCCAAACACGTGTATGAGAATATAATCCCCCAAAAACCTTCCAAATATATGAAAATAAAAAAAAAATTGAATATGCCCATGTTAAACGCATACCTATGTCTGAAACTCGTACTCAAGTGGGAGTAACATAAATTTTCGGTATTTTAATCAAGCACACCTGATCCAAGCAACCCAGTGAAACATTTTTAACTCAAAAAGGTCTAACCATTTGTGGGATTGACCAGACTCTTAGCATAGAATACAATACATCAAGATATTTCAGTAGGATTTTCTTTGAAACCATACAGTTTTGGTTGTTCAAACAAAACCATGCTAAAATTAAAGTAGAATTTCCCCCATATTTCAGTAGAATTTTCCTTGAAATCATACAGTTTTGGCTGTAATCACCTGCTCGGATTCGAAACTGTAATCATCTTATATTCATGAAGAAAACAAATCCGAGATGCAAATTAGTAACAAGAAAATGAGCAGCTAATGCTGTTAAAAAAGATGCAACCAAAGACAAGGGAGATTAAATGCAAATCACATGTGATTATATTATATTCACTATTCTTACCAATGCACCAAAAGAAAAGACTATTTGCCTGTGGAACGAGCAATTAATTAAATTTCAAATCACTAAACGGTTCAAAGTGTCACTCATTAAATATATTCCTATAGCACCATATGCGGTTATGCTTTGTTCGTGAACAAATACATTCAGATGTATATAAAACTCAAGAACAATTGCACCCAATCATAATATATGTGTCCGATACAGATGAACTAGCTGCATCCCAACAAAAATGAAAAGACATACGGACGACTCAAGG
Organism: Adansonia gregorii; assembly: GCA_038382025.1. Taxonomy (NCBI): domain Eukaryota; kingdom Viridiplantae; phylum Streptophyta; class Magnoliopsida; order Malvales; family Malvaceae; genus Adansonia; species Adansonia gregorii. Next base: position 12,106 of record JBBYHO010502007.1, read on the forward strand.
CCAAATAAAAAGAAAAAAAAGGAAACGTTAATGCATATGCATGACCCAATCATAATATATGTGTCCGATAGAGATGAACTAGCTGCATCCCAACAAAAATGAAAAGACATTCGGACGACTCAAGGCCAAATAAAAAGAAAAAAAAGGAAACGTTAATGCATATACATGCTTCATTCAGATTCATATTTTAAAGGCAGAAAACTCTAGATCTTCTTGCTTTTGTCACCTAAAGCTCAAAAAAAATTGGTTTACAGTAATGAACTAATGAAACACTATCTCTAAGTAACTTGTAAGCTTTAGCTAAAAATTCTTTTAACCTGGTTTCATTCTATCTGTTAATCCAATTCTTCATTTTCCCTGAGTACCAATGTCTGAAACCCGAGTCCGATACATATTCGGACATGGCTATGGGTATACAACTCTTCATTTTCCAATCTCTATCACAGCTGATAAGTCATGAAAATTTAAATGAGGCCTAAATCCATTGTATATCTTAGGAGTACATTTAAAAGCAAAATTCCAGAATCATATGCTTATTGCAAAACCTATCAATAGATCACTGAAGTTCCACACAATCTTCAACTTCATCATCTACAATAAACAAGCGAGTTCGCCATTCATCCTTAACATAATGCCGACACTAAATCTTGCAAAAAAAAATTGCACAAGAAAGGCAACGCCAATGCAGCCTACAAATGAAGTAGCAAGGATCAAGCATGCTATGAATCAGTTCCAAACATGGATAAGAAACATACCCTGTATGAACAAATCAAAATTTAAAATAATAGTAGGGAGGATGATACTAGAACTTGTCATACTTATTTGGCCGATGAAAACAAGAAATGCTACAAAAAACAATGAGACTGTCTTTTTCTTGACACACATGGTTTTGATGTGGCACACAGCATTTTAGATTAGTAATGTAAAATGCGGGTAAATATATACAGAAAGAATGATGACACTATCCACATGACGAAATACGCATATTAATAACATATGCAGACATCTAAAGGGGGGGAAACCTCCCAATATGCCAAAAGCAAGAACCAAATAGCAATTTTAAGTTACATGCCTCGTCTTATTTTAATCCACATTAGTCAACATTTATGCACAAGATATAGCCAAAAGGACAAGTTCCATAAATTTGCAGCATCGTATGGAATAAAGTAAATTAGAAGCCAAATACACATCTCCAACATCCATTGTCCCAGTTTTCACCAGTGACAAATATAAGAGACGGAAGAAACTGGCAGATGGATAGAATATTGTGCAAATGTCCGATACACAACAAAAGTAAATGAATATTCAATTAATCAAAATGCAACAAAAGCCAAATTAGCAATTTAAATTGATTAAACCTAATGCGAGTGAGAATCAATGTCTCCTAGAATAGGTAGGACACTGGATTCAGAATTCAGCATCGATATTCTAGCACAAAAAAAAAGGCAGAGACCAAAATATAACATACAAGATATGAGTCTGAGGTCCAAATTTTGGTAGAGAACATTTCTCATGTTAGAATAACAAAGAAGTTAAGTACATCAAGTATTCATGAATGCATGCAAATATACAATTGCTAGGCTGTCCGCATTGAAGAAATGGCATAAAGCCGGCCGATAGCGACATCCATGACATGTTCTTTTCTTTGGTAATGAATGATGAGGAACAACAAGAACTACTTCTCAAATTAAAGTCTAAAGCAGCGAGATAATCATGAATTCCATAAGAAAAAACAGAAAAAAATGTTATTTATTCATTGAGAAATTTCCAAAAGAAATTTATCATTCAAACTCTGCACGAGCAAAATAGTGTTTAGATACACATAAAGTAAGGTTCGTAACACATTGTCTTTTGCTGATGAAAAAGCACGCATTACACTGTAGATTTCACCTTTGCCAAACTCAATTCTAATGAACAAAAAGGAATAAGACAATGAAAAAGGCAACAATTTCAAGAAAGCAAACAGGTTTTATCATCACAAGTTTTCAAGAACTAATATTGTTTACCAATAAAACCGAAACTTAATTCAATTGGTTCATACAGTCATTTTTAAAAAGTGACATCATCAGAGGGTCAAATCTCAACATTTACCGCTCTTTCCCTACTACCACTAAAAAAACAATATACACTAAAGTGCAAGAAAACGTGGATTCATTGACAAGATGATTATTATGATTATGACGCTCTTGAGTGCAATTTCAAAGGTAAGTAGACAAGAAAAATCAAAGGCCAAAAATAGTTGAAACCAAAAGAAAAGCAAAACATATGTAACTAAGGACATAAAGTCTAAAAAAGAAGAATTTACCAAAATCCTTCTCCCAATTGCATCCCTCCAATTTCAATAAATCCACAACTTTTAACTTGAAAAGATGAAGATCTCAGTTTATTGGATTACCATAGCCTGAACCACCAACGAAGCCACCTCCAGTGGCTGCATAAACGTCAGAAGGATCAAGAACTGGAGATGATGATGAGCCCCCATTTCTCCCACCTCCACCACCATCGCCATCGCCGCTGCCACTGCCACCACCACCTAAATGCAATTCAGATATGTTTGGGAACCCATCTCTTCCTTCAACTCCTTGGTCATAAAGGAACCCTTTGAACACATGCCCACCAATCTTAACAACTGCTTGATAAGCATACTCGTCCTCACCATCTTCCACTGCCGTCACCCTTACACACTTGAAAACCGCCGGTGCGCGTACTTGCCCCGGCAATGTCTCTTTAAAACCTGCATCTGCAATGCAATATATAACTATTCAGCGAAAACCCTACTTAAATTTCACCCTCCAAAAACAACCCTATCAAAAATAAACTTTACAACTCCATCAAAGCTAAAAATAAAGTTAAAAGAGAAAGAACAAAAAAATACAACCAGCAAAAAACCAAGACAAACCTTGGTGACTCGAGCTAGTGTCAAAGCTTCTAGGAGGAGTGGTATTTGATGTTGATGTATGGGAAGTAGTTGTAGTCTGAGAAGTAACAAGTCTTGGTTTCTTAGCCCCAGAAGTCGAACCTGATGAGCCAGCTCCGGCAGTGGTGGCTGCTGCCGTCATGAGCTGACGCTCTCTTCTCCGAGCAGCAGGCACCCAAGTGCTCTTCACGTGAGTAGGGCAATCAAAACCTCGACTTTTACAACATGTTCTACATCTCCTATGGTTACAGTCTTTCTTAGCCTGGTTCCCACAGTCCTGACACGTGGCCCCCGAGCTAGAACCCGAACCACCGCTGCCGCCTCCCATTCCATCGCCAAAGCCTCCACTGCTTTGCATCAAATTCATGGAAGAATTATTGTTATCAGGGAGTGAAGATGGTTGTTTCTTAAGATAATGAGAAGAAGAATTTTGATTCTGCCATAACTGCATCCCACGAAGCTTGTTACGACCGTTGTTATTCAACAAATCAGAATCTTCCATACTTTCTGGAGCTAAACATGGAGCCGCTGTAAGAAGTGGGATAACGCCAACCCCAACACCAAGCGCCGTGGCAGCACTTGGACCGTTGATTTGGTCATTTGCCATGATGGGATCTTGAGTATGGTGGTGATGATGATGGTGGTGATGGTTAAAAGACGCAGGAGCAACAACGACGAAATCGCGGAGACCAACCATTCCCATTTCAGCGGGAAGTCCATAGTTGATTGGACGAGCTGAGGGTGGCCATTGAGCGTTGACGGATCCAGGGACCGCAACTGCCGTCGCCGCAGCAGTGTTTGCATTAAAGCCAAGGGAGAGATCATCGGGGCCAGCTCGGATTGCCGTGGACGATGACGTCCCCGCCCAATCTGCAAAGGCTCCTGTGTCTGACGGTAGCTGCCCCCTTGTGGTAGCCACAATGACTAATAAAATCAAAATTATATGTCTCTGATTATTAAAAACTCAAATCTTTACAAATATAAAAACTTCAGTTTTCCATGAAAAGAAAACAAAAACAAAAATAAAAATGGGGGGATTAGAAGGGAAGAAATGGGCAATCTAAGAACATATCTATGTGGGTGTTATATAAGTTCGAAAAGAAGGGTGGAAGGTGGGGTCAAAATCCCTGAAATTATAGCAGAAGAACATAAAAGAAAAGGAAGGTTTTGGAAAGAGAGAAAGAACGAAGAAAAGAAAGAGAGATCTTGTTTGTTGGATGACTTTCCAATTAGTGCAGCAACCATTATATATACAATTACATATATATATATATATATTCAATTTTCTTGGTCTGCAAGCAATCTGCTGCTACTGTCACTTTCGATTTTATAAAAAAAAAAAAAAATTAAAAGTTTGGGTTTTAAGAAGTAGATATGACTGAGTTCCCTTCTGGTGAAGTTGGCAGATATAATTTAAAAAAAAAAAAAAGCAAATTTAGCCTGATGCTTCCTGGCCTTCTGCAGCTGCCGCAGTTTTGTAAGAACAAAGCAAAGCAAAACAAAACAAAACCCCAAAAAATTATTTATATATCTATATATATAATACTATCGAATAAGCCAATTTACAACGACCCTTTTTCTTGTTTTCTTCATCATCTTCTTCTTCTTTTCCTTTTCTTTTCTTTTCCTTCTCTTTTGTTACTGTTTCAATTTGGAAGAAATGGAAAGCGAGAACTGAGGTGGGTTGCTTTCTGCCTCTCACTCTCTTTTATCTCATTTCATTTCATTCCTTCTCTCTCTCTCTCTCTCTCTCTCTCTCTCTCTCTCTCTCTCCCCCCAATAATCACACTATTTACTATCAAAGAGCCGAAAGGGAGGAGAAAAGGGTATAAAGAGATTTGTTCTCTATTTTCTTTTTCTTTTTTGTAATTTTATGCCCACTCTTTTCCACTCTCCCGATCACAATTCCAATCTTTTTCTTTTGGTTTTTGCTTTGCGTATTTTGTTTATGTACTAAACTTTTATATATATTTATTCTTCATAAATTAAATATATATTTTATAAAAAAATTTAAAAAATAAATATAAATAATTTTATTTTTAATAAATTAATATTAATTAATGATTTTATTAAAAACTAAATAATATACTTAATAATGTATAAATACATTATATTGTATCAAAGTTAAATCTGACTTACAATATAAACAAACAATCTTTGTATTTATATTAATATTTATATGGTAATTATATAATTTTTTATTAAAATTTAATTATTTTTAATATTGTCACGCGTCGACTCCTCTTTCAACTACAAAACAAGTTGAGCTTGGGGACCCTCCCTTTTATTTTTTCATCTATTGGTGCGTGTATTCCACGACTTTAATTTATCAAAATTTAATTATGATTTATTTATTAATATATATATAT